>WWET01007545.1:6519-21997 GCA_011038615.1 Limnodynastes dumerilii | reverse complement strand
ATATATATATGTATTGTGTCTCCAGCTTTCCAGTCTCTCCCAGATTGTGTCTCCAGTCTTCCATTCTCCCCTATTGTGAGTCTCCAGCCCTCCATTCTCCCTCATTGGGAGGTTCCACTCTTCCATTCTCCCCCATTATGTGTCTCCAGCCTTCTATTCTCCCAATTGTAAGTTTCCAGCCCTCCATTCTTCCCCCACTGTGTGTCTCTAGTCTTCCATTCTCTCCCTTTTATGTGTGTTCAGCCTTCCATTCTATGCCACTATGTGTCTGCAGCCTTATATTCTTCCCCATTGTGTGTCTCCAGCCTTATATTCTCCTCCATTATGTGTCTCCAGCCCTCCATTCTCCCCCATTGTGTCTCCAGCCTTCCATTCTCCCCATTGTGAGTCTCCAGCCTTCCATTATCCCCATTTTAAGTTTCCAGCCTTCCACTCTTCCCCATTATGTGTCTCCAGCCTTTCATTATCCCCCACTGTTTGTCTCCAGTCTTCCCCATTGTGTTTCCAGCCTTCCCTTCTCTCCCCTTTGTGTGTGTGTGTGTGTCTACAGCCTTCCAATCCCCAACCTATCTCTTCTAACAAGCTCTGATAATTCACCTACAGTATATTTGCTGTCCTCCCTCTGCTTCGGTCATATCAGGGTCATATTGTGACTACAAATGATGGAATGGAATTGGATGGGAGAGGTGTGCTGCCTTATTCTGCCTGTCATACAGTATGATAGGTGCAGCTGTGTAGCAACAGTTCTTGACGCTGCTGTAATAAACATTGTATGACGCTCTCACTGCTCGAACATGGCTCTGCAACCATGAAACCAGTGCTGAGAAGTAGGGATTAGACAGGGAATCTTTCCAGCCCATCACCCCTCTGGAATACTTACCCCGCTTACTCCATCCTGCCGGCCCTGCAGAGAGGGATAATGGTCACTTACTGGTCATTGTTGTTATTTTGCACATTTCCTCCTGTTTTCCCAGGTACATGTTTTCTCAGGTATATGTTTTCCAGGTACATGTTTTCTCAGGTACGTGTTTTCTCAGGTACATGTTTTCTCAGGTATATGTTTTCCCAGGTACATGTTTTTTCAGGTATATGTTTTCCAGGTACATGTTTTCTCAGGTATATGAATGTATAGCACTGTGGTGCTCAACACTCTTATATGGAGTGCCAGGCGCTGTTTTGAGCTGTCAGCCTCTGACAGCTTCTATCAGGCAGCAGTTCCGCCCAGCTGTGCCCCCCAGTCCCACCTAGCTCACCCTAGTCCCGCCCATCCAGACTCTGACCCGCCTCCTTGCTATGTGGGCAGGGTCTGTCACCTCTATTGCAACAGATCTTAGCCTTTTTAGGGAAAACCAGTTTACCGCTATGGAATCAGGCCAAGTGCCCCTCTCCATAACATGTGGACTAGATGCATTCCACTACCACCATATCTGTTTTCATTTATTTTTAATATAATTATGCAATGATATTGAGGTACATTTTCTTCATATACCATTATTGAGTCCCCCAATTTTTTTTATTAAATATGTCCTCTGCCATCTGGTATGGCATCTGGCTTCTACCTCCTTACAACCTTACCCAGTTACCCCGTGTACAATGGGTCGCATAACACCAGTGGTATAAATACCTCTAGTTGAGAAGCCCTCCTCTATACAATAGATTAGACACAGTCGCTTCTATCTTGCGTCAATATGACATCTTACTTTTCCTCCCTGTCAGTCAGTGCAAAGTTTTGCTGACAGTTCTCTAGCTAGAAATAGACTCTTCCCTGTCACATTGTGACTGGCATATTGGTACTTGTTCTGTGCAGCTGTCTTTTACAGCACAAGTTTAAATATTTAAAACATCCACTATATGGATCTGGTGGCATAATAAGCATTATTGTCATGTAAAACATCTATGCTAATCCTGAACAATGTCAGATTAACTTCAATAGGCATAAGATTAGCCAATCGTCATTCATTTTTTTTTTCTTTTAAGCAATATTAAAGAAAGCAGAATAATACGAGAAGTGATAGAATTTCACATTGTTGGTGCACATTGGAGGATAAAATTCCTTCTGCATTTTAAATGGACCGAGGTTGCCACTGGGGCTTTCGCGAGCCGGTTGAGATGGATTCGCCATGACTGGTAAACAGGGAGGACGTTATAGGTTGTGACAGATGGTATGGGAGTTATTTCTGAACCTGGCTGTGGTGTTGTGTAGGTACAAGAATCCTTTGTGCTTCTAATAGTCTCTGTTCTGGTTCATATAGCAGAATTGTTTGCTTGGACAAGAGAGCCGGGTATGACAAGCAACTGAGGCAGCGTGGGTTTGTTTTGTGGTTTCATCTCCTATCAGTAATTGGTATATGTGAATTGTACATATTGAACAGGTTGCATTAACCGCTGCAAAGACTCATATTAGACATAATTGTTTAGAATATGGCGCCATTATGAAAATCGTGCCGCAGATGCCCTGCTGGACCCAATGATTCTTTCAACTCCGACGACCGGCAGGTTAGCGCAGGGGAGAGGATGTGGTTCAGTCAGAGTTGCCGAGTTTTCAAATCTTTCCTCTGGGAGATCCCGGAGGGAAGAGATAGAGGCCGGTACAGGGGTGGGGCTTAATGACACAATTCATGCAAATTGCATCATTAAACCCCACCCCTTTCCAGCACTACCTTAATTCGTAATGTTTCAAGGGGTGGGCGGGGCTTGATGACGAAAATTGCATCCCTAGTAACACTAGGGAATACTATTATGAGAGGGTCCCCCTGCCTCTCATGCAGGAGATTTGCCAGCTCTCCCAGAAGTTTATAAACGCTAGGCTGCGGGGAAGGCAGTCTTGGGGTTAGGGTGCGGGGAAGGGAGTCTTAGAGTTAGGCTGTGGGGAAGGGAGTCTTAGAGTTAGGCTGCGCGGAAGGGAGTCTTTGAGTTAGGCTGCGCGGAAGGGAGTCTTAGAGTTAGGCTGCAGGGAAGGAAGTCTTAGAGTTAGGCTGCAGGGAAGGGAGTCTTAGAGTTAGGCTGCAGGGAAGGGAGTCTTAGAATTAGGCTATTGTGAAGGGAGTCTTAGAATTAGGCTACGGGGAAGGGAGACTTTGAGTTAGGCTGCGGGGAAGGGAGTCTTAGAGTTAGGCTGCGGGGAAGGGAGTCTTAGAGTTAGGCTGCAAGGAAAGGAGTCTTAGAGTAAGGCTGTGGGAAAGGGATACTTAAGGTCCATACACACTACATGATTTTAAATGATGGACAACATTATAGAGCGCTTTAATCACCAATCAGCATGCTTACATATTACACACAATTTTCGGTTGAACCTTCATTATTGAATGGCTTTATCATTAAAATTAAAGTTTTTAAAAGATGCAATCAAACGATTTTTTGTACTTTGCAAAGATCAGGCTTGATCAGCGTACACACATGCACAATATCTTCAAAACACTCCTTTATCAGGTGACTTAAACGGTTAAAAAAATATGTAATGTGTATGGACCTTAAGGGTTAGGCTGCGGGAAGGATGTCTTAGGGTTAGGCTTCAGGAAGGATGTCTTAGGGTAAGGCTGGGGGGAATTGAGGGCTAGGATTAGGGTAATGGAAGGGCAGGATTAGGGTAAGAATTAGCATAAGGGTTGGGGAAATAGAGAGCGTCTCTTACCTGTCTGCGGTGGGGCAGGAAGTTTCTTAGTAGCTCCATCTTCGGAAATGGGGTGTTGAAAATGGGCCTTTTTCTAATTTTTAGGCATTTTTTGTTGCGTTTAATAAATTGCCATTATCCTTAACCACTTGAGGTGTTTTTCCAGTGAAAGGCATTATCCAGTGCGGCTCTATTTTCTGTTTATCTTGTGGTATTTCCCCGCTGCCTAACCCTAACCTTACATGCCCCGCAGCCTAACCTTAAGCCCTGACATACGCCACCAGCAATATCCTGATCCTTCTCTTTCACATAAATATCAGGGGCCAGATCCAGTCCTAAGGTCTTTGTACGTTGGATCGCGTAACATATTTATGCTATTGTAAGTACAATGCACTCCCCTAGGCACTTCCCTTTACTCATTTTATGTTTGCCAAACCATTCCTTAACTTTTCCAAGTGTAAGTATGGACGCGCGTAACGGATTGACGCACGTAACGGCCCAACACGGCCCATACTGTGCAATTTAAATGCCTACCTCCGCTCCCAAAGCATATTTACGGGTGTCGTATGGTTGACCCGCCTCTTCGTTCATAATTATGATGAAGTTACGTACGATCAGAGTTACATTGCTTAACATCTACCGCGCACATGCGCAGTAAATACAAATAGCCGATTTTACGATAGCTCCCCAGGACAGTAATATACATATATACAAGGGTTATCTAAATCCCACATAAAGGGCCTGATCCTGGGCGTAGCATCTTTACACTGGCGTATCTCTGATGCACTCCCATAGGAACTCCCCTTGGTCGTACTTAGTTTCGCCGTCTTACACCCAGCAAAACCTACCCTAACTTTTCTGATCGCAACCGCGGACGTCCGGAAGCTCCTTGCGTAGTTACGACGCTTAGCACGCCCATACTGTACGATTTAAATGCCTCACCCCGCCCTCAGTGCGTATTTACGAAAATCTTATTCACGAAATCATCGGTAGTTACGAAGGTGGTACCCTCAAGGCCCATACGCTCAGAATTTCTGAGCATAAGATGAGCGTAACATCAGCCCCGCGCAGGCGCAGTAAGTACAAATGGCCGTTTTTACGCTTAGAACCATCATAAAAAACGCACACGAGCGTAGGTCTGGATCAGGCCCAAATACCCTGATATAGGATAAATGCAGACACTCCTACATGACCCCTTCCTCTTGCTGCACAATACTCTGCTCTTGAGCTTAAACTGTCAATCACCTGGATTTCATTACCTGATGATTTAAAAACATTTTTCTCTCCAACACAGGTGGTTACCATAGTAACTGACAATTGGAATCTCCAGAGCAGTGTATTTTGGACCTAATGGAATGGAGGGTTTGTAAATGGGGCATGTTCAGGACATCTACCACTACTATGATGGTGATGTTGCCAATAGTAACCAATAGTCTAGCCACTATTTTGTGGATGGAATAAGACAAATGGTATCTAATCTTATTAGATGCTATGGACAACACCTACACTATTAGTTTATAGCAGGGTTTTCGTCTCTCCTGGAATATCTGTGAGACTCCCAAATTCAGCTGTTTCACTCAGTGTCCCGGGAAAGCAGGCAAATCACAGCCTCAAGTCCTGCCCCCCCGGCTTTCAGTACTGACAATCCTAGTATTACAAGGGATTGGGCAGGACTTGATGATGTCAATTGTTTTGTCAAACCCTGGCCACCCCCACCCCAGCACTAAGAATAGTAGACTTGATGAACGAGGGCAGGGCTTTAGGATGCAATTTGCATAAATTGCGTCATCAGGCCTAGCCCCCATAATGGCATCATCTTCTTCCATCCGGAGAGAAGAAATATAAAGACGGTAGCCCTGGTGTATAGAAGTCTATTAAATCCACCCCTATAAGTTGAGATGTCTTTGGACAATCAGTCGCTGTTACCTTATATTATGACAACGTGTAGAAAACATTGGCTTAGCCCAGTAATACCTTTGGCCGCGTTTCCAGGCACTGTGTGTCCTGCCTCTTTCCATCAGCCAGCGTTCTCCTGAAGTGACAGAATGCACACGGGAAAGTTCCGCCGGCGTCTTCATCCAGTTTTTACGACGCGATTTATAAATGAAAGAGTTTAACACCATTAAATGTCTGAAGTCGCAATAATCCCTTCAAACTATTTGTGCAATCAGAAAAGGCTAAAGGCAAAATAAGGCAGTGATATTTCAAAGCGGGGAACGTTCGCGAGTAAGAGGTAGAGCGGCAGAAGATGACCTAGATTCATCAAGCTGCGACAAAGTGTTTCCAGGCCTCTGCAGATCCTCTCTGGTGATTTATCAAAGTGCCTGAAATATAGATTTGCTGGAAAAGTCAGTGGATGGGACATGTTTTATGATGGCGCTAATCTCCACTTTAACTATTGAGTCAACTTTTTTTGCAACTAAATCTTAAATCGAAAATCAAACTGCAAACATTCGCTTTGTGGTAAACAAACTAAAACTTTCAGGTCCTCAAAATGTAAAAGTTGCACATTATGACCCTGATTCACACTTAAGAAGCTCTGGCTTCTTAGGTATGTCATTTTGCGCATGCACAGTAGTACATTTCCGCAATCTATGTACCAGTTATATACGTTGATTGCCTCTGTGCGGTCTTTAAAGACCGCACAGAGCAGTTTAGTTAGAAAGAGACGGCGTAATGCCACCTCGGGAAGTGTTTAGGCAGTAGTGGGAGGGATTAAGATTAGCCGGGGAGGGCGGGGGAGGGACATTCTCTGTGCATAGTTTCCTTTTTAAGGTAACCCTATGTCACTACCTAAAAACCTGTTGCAGTCCCCGCTACAATGGGCTGCTTTCAGAAATAGAGACAGCCAAAAGTTACTTTTTGGCTTTCTCTATTTCGAATAGGGAGACTTTTTAGAATTTTATTTTAATGAATGGCTGAACGTAACCTCTCCGGAGACTTTTAGTGTTGGGGGGGTGGTTAGGCTCTTAGGAAGGGAGGGTAAAGTTTAGGGTCATAGAAAGGGAGGGTTAGGGTCAGGCTAGGGAGAAAGGAGGGTTAGGGTCAGCCTAGGGAGAAGGGAGGGTTAGGGTCAGGCTAGGAAGAAAGGAGGGTTAGGATAGGGAGAAGGGAGGGTTAGGGTCAGGCTAGGGAGAAGGGAGGGTTAGGGTCAGCCTAGGGAGAAGGGAGGGTTAGGGTCAGGCTAGGGAGAAAGGAGGGTTAGGGTCAGCCTAGGGAGAAGGGAGGGTTAGGGTCAGGCTAGGGAGAAAGGAGGGTTAGGGTCAGCCTAGGGAGAAGGGAGGGTTAGGGTCAGGCTAGGGAGAAAGGAGGGTTAGGGTCAGCCTAGGGAGAAGGGAGGGTTAGGGTCAGGCTAGGGAGAAAGGAGGGTTAGGGTCAGCCTAGGGAGAAGGGAGGGTTAGGGTCAGGCTAGGGAGAAAGGAGGGTTAGGGTCAGCCTAGGGAGAAGGGAGGGTTAGGGTCAGGCTAGGGAGAAAGGAGGGTTAGGGTCAGCCTAGGGAGAAGGGAGGGTTAGGGTCAGGCTAGGGAGAAAGGAGGGTTAGGGTCAGCCTAGGGAGAAGGGAGGGTTAGGGTCAGGCTAGGGAGAAAGGAGGGTTAGGGTCAGCCTAGGGAGAAGGGAGGGTTAGGGTCAGGCTAGGGAGAAAGGAGGGTTAGGGTCAGCCTAGGGAGAAGGGAGGGTTAGGGTCAGGCTAGGGAGAAAGGAGGGTTAGGGTCAGCCTAGGGAGAAGGGAGGGTTAGGGTCAGGCTAGGGAGAAAGGAGGGTTAGGGTCAGCCTAGGGAGAAGGGAGGGTTAGGGTCAGGCTAGGGAGAAAGGAGGGTTAGGGTCAGCCTAGGGAGAAGGGAGGGTTAGGGTCAGGCTAGGGAGAAAGGAGGGTTAGGGTCAGCCTAGGGAGAAGGGAGGGTTAGGGTCAGGCTAGGGAGAAAGGAGGGTTAGGGTCAGCCTAGGGAGAAGGGAGGGTTAGGGTCAGGCTAGGGAGAAAGGAGGGTTAGGGTCAGCCTAGGGAGAAGGGAGGGTTAGGGTCAGGCTAGGGAGAAAGGAGGGTTAGGGTCAGCCTAGGGAGAAGGGAGGGTTAGGGTCAGGCTAGGGAGAAAGGAGGGTTAGGGTCAGCCTAGGGAGAAGGGAGGGTTAGGGTCAGGCTAGGGAGAAAGGAGGGTTAGGGTCAGCCTAGGGAGAAGGGAGGGTTAGGGTCAGGCTAGGGAGAAAGGAGGGTTAGGGTCAGCCTAGGGAGAAGGGAGGGTTAGGGTCAGGCTAGGGAGAAAGGAGGGTTAGGGTCAGCCTAGGGAGAAGGGAGGGTTAGGGTCAGGCTAGGGAGAAAGGAGGGTTAGGGTCAGCCTAGGGAGAAGGGAGGGTTAGGGTCAGGCTAGGGAGAAAGGAGGGTTAGGGTCAGCCTAGGGAGAAGGGAGGGTTAGGGTCAGGCTAGGGAGAAAGGAGGGTTAGGGTCAGCCTAGGGAGAAGGGAGGGTTAGGGTCAGGCTAGGGAGAAAGGAGGGTTAGGGTCAGCCTAGGGAGAAGGGAGGGTTAGGGAGGGATTGGGAGAAGGGAGGGTTAGGGTCAGGCTAGGGAGAAGGGAGGGTTAGGGTTAGAATTAGAGAAAGGGTTGTTGTAGTTTTTAGCCTTACCTTTCGGAGCACCGTGTTCAGTGCTCCGGGGATCGATTGCTATGCCTCATTGAGGCATAAACAATCGATATCCCAGCCGAGTCGAAACTCAAGCAGATAGTTTATTTGTTGTTCAAATAGAAAGTTACCCTGTGTATCTCACATTTGTCTCTTCCTTCTGAATATCATTTTCACCTTTTCTAAATCTTTTCAGTGGCTACAAAATAAAACTGCCAATATCGCAGACTTACTTACAGCCCCTGTATCTTTCATTTGAAGTAACAGTGGGGAGAAAGAAAGGGATGATATTACAGTACGCACAGAAGACAGAGCTCAGATTGGTGTTCCAAAGCCTCTCTGCTCACACCATGTGACTGTAATTGTCATGGTATTCTATGGCACTGCGCAGAATTAATCAACCTTAATAAAAGCCTGAAGAAACAAACATTGACATTTTTATTATCTTTCTTGGTTCTGTGTAAGAGATGTAGTAATAGATGATGGTCAGGATGCTCCTGATACAAGGTTTACAATGAAATGTACGGAATGATGAACATTACTGAAATATTATTTACAATGCTACAGATTGTAAGCAATGATGGTCTATAGGTAAAGAGAGCCATAAGAAACAGGCAGATTATATTTGCACATTTTCCCTATGCAGCTATTTATAGAAATGAAACAGTAAATGAAGATGAAGTCACATGATCTAATATACAGTGATGATGATGATGATGAAGGGGATTACGAATAATGGGCCTGATCCAGAACTACGCGTCGGAGCGAATTTACGCGTGGCCGAGACGTAAAATCTCTGTTTTGTACGCACATGCGCACCATAGAAAATACGCACATTAACGTAGCGTAATTGTGAACGTATGGGCCATTCACGTATGTGTCACGTAAATACTTACATTCGCACGTAATCTTCGCAAACGTAATTTTGGCACGCCCACACGTAATTACATACGTTCGCAATACGTGAATTCTCCTTACGTTAGAAAATACGCTACGCGAAGTAGCGTATTTTCTGCGGTGCGCATGCGCAGTACGCTCTAAACTGCGAATTTACGTGTAAACCACACGTAAATTCGCAGAAAAACGTACAGCAGGATCTGCCCCAATAATAGTAATACAGTAACATAAGAATCCCCACCTGTATGATTACCTGAAGGCTCGGCCCCCTTCATCGTACCATCTAATGTACAGAACTGAGCACCGTACGTCTGAAGGTGCGCTTGAGTAACATCTGCCGTGTACACGCCAGTGTTCCTGCAAATGCGTAAGTCCTCTGACGTTATTAGTTCTGGATCCGGTCCATTGTGCCTGATCCAGACCTCTGTGTGTTTTCCGTACCCAGCCATGGAGATCTGGAAGTCCACACGGGAAAGAGGAGTGCGCTGACCCATCACTCCAATCTCTTACGGATCCAGAAATCTACCTTAAGCTCTTCGCACAGATCTGCATCTTCCCAAATGCATTTCTGTGTAGACCTGCTTATCGCCACCCCCGCCACCTTATTTGTATGCCTGTCCGCGCTAGTTTGGCGGGGATTAGGCTCTTCTAGCGTAGAACTAGGAGATCAGTAGTGTAACATGTTACTTTTTAGGGGACTTGCCCAAGAGACTTGTTATTAAAAGGGTCAGTCCTATTGTGACACTAAATATACTCTTACATAATAAATGCTTCTTTTACAGGACCATTTCAGCCAAAACCCATCACCAGGCTGTAAATTTCAATATATTTGAGGGCATGGTTTGCCACGGAGTCCCTCTGGTCACTATAGCTGGAGGGAGAGTGGTTTATAAGAATGGAGTCTTCCAGACAGTGCCAGGCCATGGGAAATACATACCGCGTAAGCCATTTGCTGAGTATGTCTACAGCCGGGTGTTGAAAAGAGATGAAGTAAGTGAACACAGAGCAATGTATATTTTGATTTCATTATCACTGTCAAATTCTAAGTCGACGCGTTTTATCATTTTCACACACTGTTGCTTTTTTTTATAATACTCTAAGGGCCCAATTAAATTAACCTCGATGTCTGATTGTTGTGTTTTTTTTGAGAATTTACATTACGGATTTTGTGTGTATTAGGTGCGTGTTAAAATTTGCGCATTTTACCTACCGCAACAGACAGGAATAGGTGGACTTTGTGCTTCTTCCTGTCTTCGCAATCTATTGAATTCGGCCCCAAATGTATTGAAATCTTATATCTTAGAATGCTGTGATATTGGCACTATCATCTCTGAATATTGCTTAAGGAACAAGTGAACACAGGCCGCTCTTATTTGTATATATATATATGAAATGTGTTAAGTGTATATATGCATAAAAAACATGCAGCCGGGACAAGAAATGACAGCAGAGTAAATACAAAAACAAACACAGGACCAGTGTTCCATACCAATAATTATAAAACACGTGCCAACACATACATAAATAAGAGGCTTAGGGCCGGATTCAAATGTCCGAATATCATCTGAATTCCACAAGTCGCTTGCGGAATTTGGGTGAATATCTGGCAATATGTGTGTCTACAGACGTACAGATCTTAGTTTTGTGCACCTGGAGATCCGTTGTAGAATATCTGGCATCCATCCGACATCCTACCTAATGTATTCTATGTGGATCAGGTGACTTAAGGCAGGGTTATGGCAGTGGAACTGCTGCCATAACTGCACAAGAGAGGGGAGGTTCACTCCCCTCTTCCGTGCAGACTGCCAGATCTCCGTGCGTGTTCCAAATCCAACCCTTAGTTAGTAAAATAGCTATAATGGGTTAAGCTGTCCAGTGTCACATCCTGTAGGTGAGTCTCTAACATGTCTTGCAATATATTTATTCACAATGTCTGTGGTAAGACAATTCCTCCATTTGTGCAGTGTGCAGCAGCCATATTGAGGAGGAGTCAGGCTCCCCTATAGAAAACAAATCATTAGCAACAAGTGAAGCGTGGCCTGTGTTCTTTTGTTACTAACTGCTAGTTTAATTTAGGAGCCTGACCCTTTCCCATCATGGCTACTGCACACTTTTTAAATAGAGGAATTGTCTTACTACAGACATTCTGAGTGCACATATTGCAACACAAGTTAGGGACTCACCTACAGGAGGTGCCTTGACGCTGGGAAGGTGAGCTTAACCTTATATAGCTATATTGTGTACTAAGGCTACTATTTCTGTATGTGCTGCCACATAGGGCCTGATCCAGACTTAATAACGACAGACAATTTACACATTTGGCATGCGTTAGTCTGGCTGCGGAAACGCACTGCGCATGTGCGCGGCAGATGTTACTCATTGTAACTATGGGTCAAATCCAGAACAACGGACTAGCGCTGTTCGTTTTTACGCACAGCGTAAATACTATTCACTCCTCCGAACACTCCCACCAGTCTGCCGTAATTACTCTGCCTTACGCCTGCTGATGCCTTACGCCTGCTGAATCCTACCCTAACTTTTGTCATCGTAACTACGGCAGGACGTAACCACGCGATGGTCGTAACTACGTAACCCAGCCCGTACTGTATGATTTAAATGCCTCCCCCCGCCTACATTCCATAATTGGAGAGTATTTACAGCTATCGTAATATAACCAGCCCATTCAGCTGTAATTATGCAAATGTTACAGGTGAACTATTTTCAATTACGGCCGCCATGAGTTACGACAGGAAACATCTGCTGGGCACATGCGCAGAACGTACTTACAGCCAAAAATTACGCTTATGGCTGGCGTAAATACGTCTGCGGGCGTAGATCTGGATCTAGCCCTATGATAATACGTAACTTCATACGATAGGGTGTGACATTCCTACGGGAGGAGGGGGTAAGGCACTTACATACAACAAGTATAACCAGAGATAGGCAAGGAAAAGTTAAGGCAGGTTCTGAACACGTAAGTAATGTATGTGAGAGGAGTGTGCCAGGGGGAGTGCAGTAGCATTAAGTGCAGGGAGTAACGATCTTAAGTCTGGATCAGGCCCAGGATCAGTGTTTTATATTGTTTAGTATGGAGTGCCCAGACCTGTTTTTGTTCCATGTTGTTTAAGGCTTCATTCAGCAGTGACAAAACAGTCCAGAACTGATTTCACCTGATAATGGGATCGTCTTGTATGTTTCTATGGTCAGCAGAGTGCAGTCGGGAGCTTGGGCAGTGTGTAAACTCTTACGATTTCCCTATCATTCCGCTTTGTCAGGAGCCGGGAAAATTGTAGCAATGAGAGTGTACGCAGCTTAAGTCTGCCCCTTAGCAAAACCTATGGTGCACTGAGAGGTGCAAATGCTAGGTCTGCTGACAGATTTTAGAGTTATCAGTTATAAAAATGGGCATACACTATGCGATTTTATAGGTTATCGCACGGTTTCAAAAATCTCTACCATACACTACATATATATTTCGTTCAATTACACGATAATTGCACGATCGACACAATTAAATATTGTCCCTTATGTGCCGCATACAGACTGGGCAGACTGGATGGGCCATGTGGCTCTTATCTGCCGTCACTTTCTATGTTTCTAAGTCCCATAAATCTTTATGCAAGCACTGTAATTTTCCTACCCTTACTTGATCACTTGCTATTTTAATTAAATATATTTCTCTAAACCTGGGTTTTCAGTAAAGTCTTCGGGCTGGATCCAGACCTAGTTAAGTGCTTGAGCTTAGTTACTCCTGGGCTAAACCATGTTGATTTCAGGGGGAGTCAAGTTAATTGTATTCTTTGCATGCAGGGATATATCTTTGAATTGCTTACTGCACACAGATACTGACCAGCTTTACTATTACACTGTTATTTAGACTTGGGATAGGAAACATCACCTCTCAACTCTAATACTGTTTGCAACAGATGAAATATGACTCCCCTGCAATCAACATGGTTTAGCCCAGGAGTAACTTTTCTCTCTTAGGACCTGATTCACACTTAAGAATCTTCTTAAAATAAGAACTTAGTCACTCCTGGGCAAAACCATGTTAATTGCAGGGAGAATTAATTTAATTGTATTCTTTGCATGCAGGGATATATCTTTGAAACATGGTTTAGCCCAGGAGTAACTAAGTTCAAGCACTTAACTAGGTCTGGATCCAGCCCCTTGTATCCGCTATACAGTCTTTATTCCATTGTATTTTCCAGGTGTGTCAACCAGTCCCAGTACAAAGACAGCCTTACAAAGGAGAAGTGGTCCAGTTAAAGTAAACGTGGCATCATCATCATAAGGTAATAGGTGACACTGGCCCTGAACCCCGATGGCAGCTGGTGTGACGTTTCTCTGCGTGACAGTCACGACCGATTCAGATGTGAGCACTACCCTGGTGTTCGGGGATCTGTATTCTGAGGGGCGTGTTGTGGGAGGGAGGGGGCGGGGGAACGTAGTCAATGTACAGTAAGGGGCGTGGCCAAGGAAAGTGTACCTGTTCCCGAGCAGAACACAGATGTAACAAACACAGATGTAACAAAGGTCTGTTTACGTTACAATATTTGCAGGTTATGTCTAAGTCAACAAATATAATTTGTTTTTACGTGGCTTTTGAGCATAAAAACTAAAACTGAAGCTATCGGTCTATTTATAACGGTTTGTAACATTGTACAGCACTGCAGATTTTTTTTGTACTACATATACTGTAAGGTTATAATTCTCCTTTAGGATATCACAGCTTTAATTAGAATTATTCTAAAATCAACCATGTAAATCACAGATATGATTGTCTTATGCTCAAGGTAAAGTTCCTCTTTTGACAGGTGAGTGACAGCACAGATCATGCATGCAGGAAGACTGCCGTGTGGCATAGGGGAGAATAATACCAGTAGCCTGGAAGGGAATCTTACCCTACACTGATATCCATAGTGCAGTGTCTCTGACAATTTGGGCAGATGGTAAAGGTGAGCTCAGCACACAGACAGAGTAGGCAGGGAATTTATCTGATCAGTCACTGTCCTCTGGGGTGGTTGGTGGTGGGATCAAGGAACAGAAAGAAGAGAGGCGGGGAAGCAGGATGCTGTAGAGCGGCCACTAGAGGCCACAGAATGAAATACACATTTAAAAAAACAAAACAGTATTCTCTAAGAGGAATATTGATAATCCTAGAGGTCAATGTGGATTTCTGGGCAACCAGAAAACCCCCACTTTCTGAGTGCATCCCTGCAGTTAACAAACAAGCCAGAGATAGAAGCTCACTAGCAGGGTCTGTCAAATGTCATAATGTTGCTGATAAGAAACTGGTGACTTGTTTAATTCTCTGTTGACCTATGAAGGGAGGCAGCCAGGGAAGAGTAGACAGATTGTATGGCTCTATCTGTCTTTCTGCAGCTTACCTTAGTTCCCATGGCAGCAGAGAGAAAACTCATAAGTGACAGGTATGGGACAAATATAGAAAGGCCGTGTATGCGCTTACATTATTGTGCATTGAGGAACATACAATTGTTGACAAGAACTAAGGATAATGTAGATTTCTATTAACCTATCATAAATCTGTAATAAAAGATAATGGGGTAATATATATGTGACTGCTCCTTATATGTAAGATGCATTAACTCTTAACAAACAGCTTTTGTAAATCACATTTACAGTATTTTCTTTTGTCTGTTTTGTTTGTAGGACAATGAAATAATGGTCTCAAGGGCATTCAGAAAACTGAGGTCAAGATATAAAAAATATATATTATGGTCTTAAATATCATAATGTGTACATTATATATACAATGTAGAGAATGACTGGCTCCCCAGTGCTACCTATCAAACTTCAAACTGCAAGGCATTCTGGGACTTGTCAATCCCAAACTGCATATTAAAGATGGCTTGTTTTGGCTATAGAACACTTACAACTTATTATTCTAAGCATGCAGTATTACGAGAATATGGGATGGTAATGGCATTATATTTGCAGATTATACTGTTATTTGCTAAATAAAGTTATAATAACATAATAACCATCATAATCATCAATAATAATAATAATATTAATCATCATTAATCATAATAATACCAATAATAGTTGAAATATATTAGTCACTAATTGTTCCTTGGAACATTAAATGAAAGATGATCATATTCAGTATTATTAAACATTTAACAAACAGAACTGAAAAGAACAGTATTTAGGTGGGTTTATTTTAGATACAAACACTCAGGGCTAGATTTACTAAACGTCTCAAAATAAAGAGTAGAGATGGTGCCCATAGAAACCAATCAGATTCTAGCTCTCACTTTACTATTACAAATTAGATATTGTCAGCTAGAATCTGATTGGTTGTTATGGGCAACATCTTCATTTTTTATTTA
>WWET01007544.1:23575-47519 GCA_011038615.1 Limnodynastes dumerilii | reverse complement strand
TAGATAGATAGATAGATAGATAGATAGATAGATAGATAGATAGATAGACAGACAGGCAGACAGACAGACAGACAGACAGTGTGTGGGCACTTACATTATTACCACATTGTTCTCTCCAGTGTTGTATAAATAGATTAGGATAATATATATGATATAACTCCGCTCACTGATGACATTGTGGTTGTACGGGAAGCAGAGCCAGTAATTAGTGTACATGACAGCTGGCAGCCAAAGTTACAACAGTCAAGAACAGAAGTACACAGAGAGCAAAAACCATTATGCAGAAACTGACTTATGAAATACATTCACTGCCAATATCCTGCCATAGGCCATCGCTGTACATTCTCCTTGTGTTTATCTCCATGAACAATTATTAAAGAGATTTCATAAAAACATATTTTAAACTTTTAATAGCTGAGATATGTTTGATACTGGAAAATACGAGACGCGCTTGGTGGGTGGCCTGAGGCAGTAAGAACTGGGTTTAGTCCTTATATACGGGATGTAGCGAAACTGCTTTTTCCAAAATAGTGAAAGATGAAAAATAATTTTCAACCATCTCTAAATAGCACTATTTAGAAAAAATTATCTATGAATGGGTAAATATGTCATAGATCCACTGCACAGACCGAGCAGGTAAATAGGAGTCTAAGAGGAGTCTTAGGGTCAGGCTGTGGGGAAGGGAGTCTTAGGGTCAGGCTGTGGGGAGGGGAGTCTTAGGGTTAGGCTATGGGAAGAGAGTCTTAGTGTGGTGCCCCCGGGGGGGTTGTTGGATTGTGGGGTGTGCCTTTTTTTTGTGGGTTTCTTGTTCGGTGTTGTGCACAGGGTTGCATGGGGAGGTTGCTAAGCAACTGACAGTTGGTGCGAGATGGGTAAAGTTGCACGTGGGGGTAACCTGGAAGGATCTGGGAAGTAAAGGAGCACACACACTATACAATTATCTGGCAGATTATCTGAAAGATCTGGCAGTAGGAATAAAAAATCTGGTAGTGGATGAGAGCAAATAGTATTGTCAGTTGCTCTCATTCATTACCACATTTTCATTCCAACAGCCAGATCTTTCAGATATCTGCCAGATAATTGTATAGTGTGTATGCACCTTAACAGTAAAGTGTGCAGATTAAGTCCGTTAAAGGGGCAGTTGATAGCGGCAGTGATAGAGAGTGGATGTGACAGTGAAGTGGTCTTGTAGGGAGAGGATATTATATGGTGAAAAGCAAGGCTCGAAGTGAGGGGGTATATGGGGGTGTGCCATACCGTCACTTCTCCCACTGATTTCATTGAGAACCTATAAATCTCTATTCACTTCTATTATATCTTCATTTTCATACCGCCACTTCTAAATGTTCATACCACCACTTCCAAATTTCCACTTCGACCACTGGTGAAAAGTGGAAAAGCAACATTGTAGCGAGTTAGAGGGATACCAACAGTGAGAAGAGAGATAGTGGTTAGATTAACGGAGGTGCAGATCGTCGGTGGCAGTGATGGGAGGATTGATGAAGGTGCAGATGTTAAAGAGAATCAGTTGTGGTGACTGGAAGATTGACGGAGGGGGAGATCGGTTGCGGTGACGGAGAGAGTGACGTTGTGGTCGGTGAGAGGGGGAGAATCGTGGAGGCTGTATTGGAGTGGGAATTAGAGGTGCGGTATGGGAGGAGAGTCAGAGACGGTGAGCAGGAGAGTGGCAGAGAAAACAGGACAGTTGCTATGGAGAAAGGTGCAACATTGTAGCTGCTTAAGAAAGGGAGTCGAGAACATCGGAGGGGAGTTACTGTGAGGAGGCAGAAGGAAAACATTGAAGAGAGGCAGAGTGAGGCAAAGGAAATATCAAGGACAATGAAAAGGCGTCTTGGTGTAAAACAACTTTAAACGTTTCTCTAACAAAAGATATAACATTTTTGCTTTTGTTGTAACACATTAATTAATAGTAAAGCTTTAGGAATAAATTGTAAAATTGTAAGTTAAGCTATTTAGAGGTGAACTGTTAGGGATTTACATAGGTGTTAATTTAAACTCTTGTGATTCAAGAGAGGAAGAAGTGGTAAACTGTTAAGATTTAGATTATATTAATTTTATAAAATAATATTGTCTGTAAACTGTCTCGAATCAATATTTCGCTGGTCAAACATTTGTAAATTGCATTTGATTATCTATTTCACTTATTACAATTTTATCGTACAAAACCAAAGTTGATTATATTCAGTAAAATATTATTTAAATAGCATAAGTGTTGTCAAATCTCTCTGGGTTGTTCTGGTTCTGTTTCACCTCTCTGCAATTCCTTATTTTGACCTTTAACATTCGGTCATCACATTAGGGTCAGGCTGCAGGGAGGGGAGTCTTAGCGTTAAACTGCAGGGAGGAGAGTCTTAGGGTCAGGCTGCGGGGAAGGAAGTCTTAGGGTTAGGCTGCAGGGAAGGGAGTCTTAGGGTCAGGCTGCAGGGAAGGGAGTCTTAAGGTTAGGCTGTATGGAGGGAATCCTTAGGGTTAGGCTACGGGGAGGAGAGGGTTAGAGAAATGGAAGGGAAGGCTTAGCGTAAGGATTAGAATAAAGGTTAGGGTAGGATGAATGCTCACCATTCGGCGCAGAGACTTAGTTCTTCGGTGTATCAATTGCTATTCCTCCTTGGGGCAGAAGTGATTGATTTGGGAGCCACTTCGCAAATGTAAATTCCATTTTGAATATTTAAAATTCCCCCGGGACACGGATTCACACTCTGCATGTAGGGCTACATTTACCATTGTGAGCGCAGAGAGTGCTCATTAAGGAATCCAGCGAGCCTGGACACATCTATCGTCAAATTTACAAATAGTTACCCTTCCGGCGTGGTCCCACGATGGTCTGCAGGAACTTCGCAGGAGACGTTCAGCTTGTAGCCAAAGTCCTGGCGCATGCGCAGTGGATAACTTTTGAGACTTGAAAATTTGCGCATATGATGGGACTTAGCTAGGGTGACAGAGAGACTCAGAGCGCAGGACAGGTGTGTAACCCTTTCTTTTACTTTTTCATTTAATGGTTATAATTGTTTACTTTTTTATTTAAATTTTAATGATAAAACCAGTAAAAAGAAAAAAATTGTATTTTTTTTTACTAATATACACATATTTTCTGTATTCCTGTGGTCCCTATATATACCCCATCCCCCTTCCTACCCCTCCCCCTAATAACAGCTATAAGGGGGATATATGGGGAGACCGCAGGAATACTTGCCCTAACGCCATCTTTAGATGGCGTTATATAGCGTATAGGGGCTAAAGATTGCCAAAGATTGCTACAAGGGGGCGGGGCTTAATGATGTGATCTATGTAAATCGCATCATTAAGATCTGCCCCTGTTGATCATTCATGTAATCTCTAGTGTTACATGGGATGGACAGGGCTTGCCCCGCCCCTCTTTAGTAACTCTAGGGATTACATGGAGCGCCGGGGGACTGCCCTGCTCTCCTATGTGCAGTAATATTGAATCAGAAGTTCTGTAAATTACCTTCTGTTGCACAAGCCACATATGGAATATCCGAATAAATCTGGATTCAGCCTGATGTGTCTTTCGCCCTCTCATAAAGTAACATGTTAAGTTGGTACTTACAGAATCTACTATTTCTCTGTAAGTGTGATGGCTTTGTGTTTATAGTCTATATTCATTGTCACATAAATCATAAACTCCTGTCTATAAACTAATTTTACACACATTTTATACCCACTATAACTCTGTAGGTAAACACAATTCCTTAGCAATACTCACACACACACACTCACAGTATAAAGCAATAAAGATAACTCACGGTCACTCCTCAAGCTATGAGAGTGGAGACATCACATTCTTTTGCTCCTTGCTCAAGTCTAAAGGCAAATTTAAGGTCAGATTTAATAATCTGGAAAAGTAGAGATGTTGCCCATAGCAACCCATCAGATCCTAGCTCTCACTTTCCTATGACATATTGGAGAATGTCAGCTAGAATCTAATTGATTGCTATGGACAACATCTCCACTTTTTCAAACCTGCAGCTTAGTCAATCTGGCCCTAAACATTCAGCAGTTCAGTATCTGTGTATTACGCATGCAAAAGTATCCGGTGCTTTTAGGTATTAAAAAAAAAAAAAAAAAAAAAAAGTTTCATTAACCCCTTAGCACCCTTCACATTGCAACGCTTTTTATCCTTGGTTTATTTCCCTTCTGGCTTTTTTTTTCCCCCTCAGCGTTAAGGGTCAGGCATTTGGAAAGAGCCACACAGCTGGCATTTCAGCATCACTTGACTAATCTTGGCCCTCGGCACTTGTTTTTGGTCTGAGACACTGAACTGCAGCCTGTCACATTCAGAGAGAAGCAGAGACATATGTATTATATAAGATAAAACTTCAAATTATCTGTCTTAAATAACACTAAACCATTATAAACGTGAAAACATAGATGGCGGTGGCAGGAAAATCTATACAACCTGTTACAAAAATTGGTCCAGATCCTAAGCTAAGTACGCTAACCATGATGTCATTTCACCCGATGTTTCGGCCGATGTTACGCCATGTAACTCCTAACGTACGTACCATTAGCGTAAATACGAACAAAGGAGCGGGACAGCAATATGACACCCGTAATTACGCTTTGGATGCGGAGGGAGGCATTTAAATTAGACAGTATGGGCTGGGTTTGGCCGTCACGTACGTAAATCTATTACGTACGTCGGTACTTATGCTAGGAAAAGGTAAGGTAGGGATTGGGCAGTGTAAAATGGCCAAAGTACATATGAGAAAGGGGAGTGTCTAGGGGAGTGCATAGTAACCACGCTACGCGTTCTAACGTAACTAGCCCATAGGTCTGGATTTACCCCATTGTGATTGCGATAAGAAAAGAGGCCATATTTAAACCGCTGAATTGGGGCTGTATCAATATTCGAAATACACTGCGTTTCGATACTTATTATTGGGATGTGAATGTGAACTGTGAAAGGCCCAATTTCGCAAAGGTTTGGTACATAGAACCATAGAGTTAGGCTGCGGGAGATCGAGGGTTGAGGTTAGGGTTAGGTTGTGGGGCATGGAGGGTTAGGTTTAGGGTTAGGCTGAGGGACATAGAAGGTTATGGTTAGGCAGGAGGAGCGCTAGTGTTTTGGGAGATGGAGGGTTAAGGTTAGGATAAGAGAATGGCAGGGATAGGATTAGTAAAACGGTTGGGGTTGGGGGAAAATGTTACCTTTCTCCATTCAGTCGACTTTACATTTCTTCCTGCACAGAGATCATGGAGGGAAGAAATAGATGCTAGTATGGGGCGTGGCTTGATTACTCAATTTATGCCAATTGCATCTTTAAGCCCCACCCACTGTCTGGCAAAGCTTTAATTTATGCTTTAACTAGAAATTGGGCGGGGCTTGATGATGCATATTGGGCCCCCCCGACCTACGTGAGCACCCCCCCGACACTCCCCCCTGTGCGAGTGC
Organism: Limnodynastes dumerilii; assembly: GCA_011038615.1. Lineage (NCBI taxonomy): Eukaryota > Metazoa > Chordata > Amphibia > Anura > Limnodynastidae > Limnodynastes > Limnodynastes dumerilii. Next base: position 42,085 of record WWET01007544.1, on the reverse strand, counting down.
ATTTTCATTCGATTACGCCGGCTGAAGGCTACCCTAACTTCAGCCGGCCTAAGCAAGGGAAAATACGCTCGCACACGAGCGTATCACCGAAAACCCCTTCCCCCCTCATTAAACTACCTCCCCCCGCCCACCTACACTAACTTGACCGTACTAGCCGGGAGGGATGCCCTCACAGCCATTGATCGGGCGCTCCCATAGTAACGCCGGGCAACATCTGCCTGGCGCATGCGCAGATCGGCTTTTAAGCGTCTTAATGCCAGCCAGCATAGGTCTGGATCAAGCCCATTGTGTCATCTTATGAACACTGCAGGAGATTGCCAGAACTCCCAGGATACCAGGAGAAATGTCTGAATTTCGCGAGTCTCCTGGTTATTCCGAGAGAGTCGGAAACTCTGGCTGTATACAACAAAATCATGAAATCTCTACAATTCAGTCTATATACTTTTTATAGCTTCTATATATACTGTGGCTACCGTGGAAGGAAGGCCGTGGCACCCACACCCAGCACCCACAAAATGTTTAGCTGTCAGTGGCTGGCAGAGTACGGCAGCACTCTGTAATGAGTCTATGGGCCTGATCCAGAAGTACGCCCGCCATCGCTAGGACGGCGTAAGCGTAAGATCGGCTTTTCAGCCGATCTGCGCATGCGCTGGGCAGATGTTGCCCGGCGTTGCTACGGCAATGCCCGATCGGGCGTCCGTAGCAGCGCCGTAGGGACGCTGGAGGGGACGTCCCCCAGCATCCCTACGTTCAGGTTAGTGCAGGTGGGCGGGGGCAGATAGTTAAATGAGGGTAGAAGGGTGGGCTAAGCGGCCATACGCTCCTGTGCGAGCGTATGGCCCCTTTCTTACGCCGGCTGAAGTTAGGGTAGCCTTCAGCCGGCGTAAGGATATCAGGCGTCCTTAGCAGCGCCGTAGGGACGCTGGAGGGGACGTCCCCCAGCGTCCCTACATTCAGGTTAGTGTAGGTGGATGGGGTAGCAGCGCTGAAGTTAGGGTAGCCCTCAGCCGGCGTAAGGAAGGGGCCATACGCCCGCACAGGGGGAGTGTCAGGGTAAGTGAACGCCGATACGCTGTGCTTTAGTAAGCACAGCACATCGGCGTACCTCTGGATCAGGTTCTATGAGCCCAGTTTAATTGCCCGAGCTGCCTGGTTGCAGTGTTTTTTCCCCCCTCAAATTTACATCGCGGATTTTAATACCACTCATTTTTCTTACCATAATAGACGGTAATAGGTGCACTTCTCGCTTTTTCCCGTCTTCTCTGTAAATTGAATCGTGCCCTATGGGTATTGAGCGCTGTTTATACATACAATGCCAGCGGCTTACAGCTTGCCACCGCCCTCTACTGGCAGAGAGGGGGAAGGCTGTCAGCCGCTGGTAATGTACTTAGAAACAGTGCTTAGTACCAGTATCCAACAGCTGCCTATGCATGCAACATATAGAGGACGATGACCTTAGATCAAGTTCAATCCCCCATGCAAACTCAGACCCTGGGCCGTATTCAGAGAACCGTATTTGTGGGAAGTTCCGTGCATATTTTTACGATCTGATGAACTGCACATGCGTAGTAACTAAATTTAAGCTATGTACGTTGAATTTACGAGGTCCATTAGGCACGGACTTGTGAATCGCACATGAGACAAATAGTATGGAGGGGCGTGGTTGTAATCCGTCCGGAGTCAGATACGTGAAAGTGGGTGGGGAGAAATTTAAAGGACCGTTTTAGGTCACAGTGAGGGCGTTAGATAGATACGCAAGGATGGAAGTATTATACACACGGAAATGCCCATGTAAAGATAAGAGTGGCCGAGGCACTCGTAAGTCAAGGACAACCCGTCCGTGTGAGAGGCGTGTTATGGGTGTTGTCTAGCAACGTCCGTGTGAGAGGCGTGTTATGGGTGTTGCCTAGCAACGTCCGTGCGTATAATTGCGAACTTTTCGCCGACAGATCTCTGAATACGGTCCCCTGTCTTCATGCCACAGGACCTGAGTCAGTCTACTTCTGCCCCGCATAGCCACAATAATTATCTATTACAAGTCATTGAGAGAAAACATGATATTTCATGAAACAAAGTTACATGCTAGTGAAGTTCTACTGGTTTATAGGTTCATCTTTATATTTACAATTTAAAAAAAAAAGTCTTTACCTTTGTAACATTTGTAACATATACGTAGGTGCTTTATAACATAAAGACTTGAAATTGCAAGTTTAAGCCAGTTTTTATGAGTTAACAGTCCAGCTTTTTTCATTGTCTGTGATCATCGTTTGACCTTCGGAATATGTGTCTTCCATTTGTTTCTGGCAACGTGGGTTTTTTAAGGTTTATATATAATTGAAATAAAGTATTCAAGTATATTGTTACAAAGCTGCATCCCAGAGCATGGAGACTGCCTGGATTTCACTGTAGACCCTGATGGTGGGGACAGACTTTGCTGCAGACACTAAGCAGGTCACAACCTCTAGAGGCAGCCCCAAGTATAGTACTAACACACAAACAACAAAACACAGAATATAGCACACAAAGGGCTGCATCCAGACTTAAGTAAGTGCTTGAAATGAGTTACTCTTGGGCTAAACCCTGTGGATTGCAGGGAGAGTCAAGTTAATTGTAGTCTTTGCATGCAGGGATATATCTTTGAATTGCTTACTGCACACAGACACTGACCAGCTTTACTATCACACAGTTATTTAGACTTAGGATAGGAAACATCACCTCTCAACTCTAATACTGTTTGCAACAGATGAAATATGACCCCCCCTGCAATCAACATGGTTTAGCCCAGGAGTAACTCATTTCAAACACTTACTTAAGTCTGAATCCAGCCCAAAGTGTTTATCAGTGTACAACCATATGATACAGAAGTGCGTACATACAGGAGCAGCATCAGAGGAAAACCAACACACAGATTAAGGTGCACATGGAAAAATAAAGCAGGAGACAGGAATACAGGATGCAGTTGCCAGTTTGGGGGACATTTCGAACAAGATAGAGGATCCAGCTGAAGGGAAATTTGCTATTGGGAACCTATTTCCCTGTTCCTAATAGTGAGAGGCTGCAATGGTTGTAGCAGGTACATTAGGGTTAGGCAGTTGCCGCTGGTAAAAGGTTAGGGCTGAGGACAAAGGTTATGGGTTAGGCTGCAAGGGATGAAAGGTTAGGGTTAAGCTGCAGGAAATGGAGGGTTAGGGTTAGGGCTGATAAAGGGGAAGGTTAGGGTAAACCTGCAGGTAAGGGAGGTTTAAGTTTAGGAAAGGGTTAAGGGTAGGGTTAGGTAAGATTAATTACCTCTCATCAGAGTTTCAAAGGTGATTTTCCATGCTGGCCAAAGTTATAAATATGCCCCAATGACAGTAGAACTGTCATTAGCGCCAGGATGTCCTACTAGCAGGACATAAGTTGCAACGTTTTCAAAGGGTTTTGGCTGCGCCATGGTAACCCGCGGATGGAGCCATTATGGCCGTTTTTATAATCCGGTCCTTTGAGAGTAAGGGCAAAACAGGTGTAATTGTTCACCTCGGCTAAACCATTTTGAAATGCAAGGGGGGGAGGGGGTTAATTAATTTGAATTCTTTTACATGCATGAAATATACTTTATCTTTACACATAGAACTGAAATACTGCATGAATTTGAGCTATAAAACTTCACCTCTCAATTCTAATTCTGTTTTTACAGTTTAAATTTACTTTCCCTTGTATTTCATACCCTCCAACGTTTTTTAATGGAATATAGGTACACCCGGGGAGCGTGTCTGTGAACAGGGTGTGGCTTGTCCCATGAAGGGGTGTGGCTATATGTTCTCATTTGCATGTATGATAACATGTAAAATCTAATTTTCCACCTTATTATATGAGCTAAAAACTCACAGAAGAGGGTCTTGTCACTATAGTATCACAGGAGAGGGTCCTGTCACTATAGTATCACAGGAGAGGGTCCTGTCACTAATATCACTATAGTGTCACATAGGGGGGGGGGTCAGAATCAGGTGCAGGAGCCCTTTAATAAATGGTACTGTACCTGATAAATAGGTACAGTTAGAGGGTATGGTATTTCAATATGGTTTTATTCAGGTCTACACTTGCATCTGTTTTGTCCTTAGAGTGAAGGTTGTAGTCCCTCCCTCCATGTGAGAAAAGTTTATACTTTTTAATTCAATCTTTCTAGTTACTAGATACTGAAATGTTTTGCTTTACAATCATCCAAACTTTGTTTTATATTCCTTATGAGTTTTGTAACACTGGTTCAAAATATAACTTTTTATTCTTGCATAGATAATTCTGCTCTGTCTATGTGACTGCAGTTATCTTTTACAGATATGGGGGCGGATTCAGAGCTGACTTACACCTTTTTTTTTGGTGCAAGTGTAGACCTGAGCAATAGCATGTTGTGCAAGGGGTGGCAATTTTATCTAGTGAAAGCAGAATTAGAATTGAGAAGTAAAGTTTCTTAGCTGAACTCTAATATACAGATTAAACATAAAACTACACAGTATGTGAGTTCTATGTGTAAAAATAAAGAGCTTTCCCTGCATGCAAAAGAATTGATATGAATTAGCACCCCTTGCTTTGCAAAATGGTTTAGCTGAGCTGTACACTTGCACCTGTTTTGCTCTTACTCCCAAACTCTTAATCAGCCACATGCAGTTTGGATTTAATTGTGGTACATTGCAAAGGGTTATTTAATGGTGCAATAGGCTACATTATTCAGTACTATATATTCTGAAGTTTTAGGGGTGGTTTCTGTATGTAAACTAAGTTGTGAAGTATTTATTTTGAAATATTTACTTCACAAATACCGTGAAGCACCTGAGGGGAACAAGACACCTGATCTGTGGGAAACGCTGGGTGCATGCAGCGATCTGTAACCACCCAGCTTGTTACCTGAAGAATGGCCACAGATGCATGCAGCCATGGCAGAGAGGTGAGGAGGTGTCCAAGCATTGCCCTGCACTGATCTGATATGTATTACTATCTGCACAGAGCCTACGCTGTGCATCATAACACAAGGATAACACAACATATTTTAATGTGTAAGCAGAGTAGAACAGGCCTGTGGCTATTCAGGAGTTGTGAAACTACAAATGCCAGCATGCTTTGTCAGGTACCGGCTATGGACATGCATTCAAAACATGCTGGGACTGGTAGGTTTACAACAGCTGAAGAGCCATTGGTTGGCCAGGCCTTGTGTATTATTCACATCTAGATGAGCATGTACTGTATAGTCAATAAACCTAACAAAATATGGGTGGGGCCTGTATTGCACAGGGGCATGACTGTGGCGCATTTAATTGCCTAGGGTATTACAGTTTCAACTTATGGCTTTATATGAGTTTTGGAACCTTTTTTTTTTAATATAAAACAAGAACTGTAGTTGTGTGTTTGTTTATATTAACCTATAAATTGATTTGAGCAACCACCATTTTGTTTCAGAAGCAAGTCTGGGACCAGCAGCTGACAGGGGGTGATGGTTCACAGCAGATATTTTATATATATTAAATATTCCCCTTCATCCCTATGTCTCCTTTCCCCCTCCTGCTTAGAATGGTAAATCACATGTGCATGGCTATCTATCCACCTAGCGTCACCCCCCTACCTGATCCCACCTCTTCCCTCTTTCTATCTCTCCACGTACTGTGCCTGCCCCTCTTTTTACACTTTTTCTCTCTCACCCTATTATATTTCTACTATTTTACCACTTTGTTTTATTTCTGTCTGAGCTACTTTTTGCACTGTTTTTACACAGTTTTTATGCAGATATCGTTTGGCAGCTTACAAATAAGCATTAATTATAATAGCTTCAGAATATATCATGATGACTTTTGTGTGTGCGCGTTCGGAAACATTATGATATGTACTTGGTAGTTCACATTAAAGCGAGATTATCTTGTAGCAGAAGTTCTTCTATCTGCGTGTCCCATGTGTGGTGTTATGGACACAGATAAGAGCCTTGTCCTGTCTCTATTAGACGCTGTGTTTTTCATTTCCCCTCAGAGGTTGTATAGGAAACATTCATACTATGTTCTATATTGAGGAATACTACTGACTGACCCAGTGAGTGACAGCTGCAGGTGGTAGGTGTGAGTCTATATTTGGGTTCTATACACTGCTCTAATGATATTTTTATGTTAGTTAAATATAATGGAAAGTGTTCCTCATTACAGCCATTGGGGGAAGTATTTGGCACCTCTCCAGGCTGTCTGTGGTTGGAGATTAGGGGGGCTGTACCAAATAGTGAAGTAAGAGTTATCCTGGAGCAGGAGTAATCCACTTACCAGGATACAGTGACTGGCCTCTGGGGTGACAATTTCTGGTGTCCAGCAATCAGGAGGTGAGGGGAATTCTGGGAATCTGTATACTGTCTATTGTTGGCTTCTGCTGTCCCAGGAACCTGCTCCCAGGAAAACTAACTATACTAAAACTAATGTGTGCAGTTTGGGATACTTTGATTATATATTATATATATTATTCCTCAGGGAAGTGATACTGGGCAGAGATTGGTCCCATATTGGACCGTCTCAGTGGACCATCTGCGGTGTCATTCTATTTAAAATAGGCCATTGCCTAGGCCATGCCTGGCCTACCTGTGGCCCTCCAGGTGAGTCCCAGCATGCTTTATCAGGTATCAGCTAGGGCCATACAGTCAGAGCATGCTGAGCATTGTAGTTTCACAACACCTGGAGAGCCACAGGTTGGCCAAGCATGGTCTAGCCCCTTGATTTGTCCCAGGTAGGGTTTCTTTCTTTTCGTTTGCAACACTTTTAATCGGATTCAGAAGCCCGTATGCCAGGGCACGTCCACATTCTGAATGCAAAAGTGCCCAGTGCCGATGTGTGCACATGCCTGTTACGCAGGGTTGACGGCTCTCCCGGAATGTCCGGGAGACTCCCGAAACTCGGGCAGTACTCCCGGTATCCCGGGACAGCCAGCAAATCTCCCGCAAGTGACTTGAGGCCCATGGTTTCACTGAAACCACGGCCTCAAGTCCTGCCCCCCTGCCTAACGACACTAGTATACTAGTGTTGCTAGGCACAGGAAGGGACTTGATGACGCAATTTGCGGCATCAAGCCCCGTTCCGACCCCTATTCCAAGTAAAAACGGGTCAGTATGAGCCAGGGGCGGAGCCTAATGACGCGATTTGCACAACCAACGTCATTAAGCCCTGCCCCCTGCATGCGTCGCTAGCTTCTCTCCGGGATCTCCCGGAGGGAAGCTGCCAAAAGTCGGCAACCATGCTGTTAAGCATGGAACACAGTATGGTCGATGGTTGATTCCGTGCAGTGCCGCAGGTGTGACGACCTGCCATGCATAGAAAGTCTACGTAGGGTGGACAGGGGGAAATCCTTAAGTATGATCCTCCGTTACGAACAAATCCCTTGCACACAGGGACATGTGTGTGAAATTTAAGGTAGGGTTCAGGGCACAGAAGTTCCGTGCAGGGGGGGGGGTGCAATACTCTTGCACATACGGATCTAGGATTCTTTGCGGAGGCTTATGAGCATTGTGCGTGCTTCGGTTTGGATCTGGTTCTTTTTTTGTTGTCATTTTAGTGTATTTTCTATGGGCTTTATCCTGACCTAAGTACGACAGGATAAGTCATTTGCATAAGTTTCCTGTCTCGGAACGGCTGCGCATGCACCTGCCAGTATGTAATGAGTTACGTACATCGGAACTTATGCAGAACGGCCTGGCCCTTCATTTAAGATGGCCATATCCCCGCCATATGTGGGGATAGCCATGTAAACAAGGGGTCGGGGGAGGGGAAGCCCTGTTATGACAAGGTCTGTGGAGGTACAGTATGACAGAGACCGCATATGTCCATATGGGAATAATTTGGAGAATCCTGACCAGGTTTTAGAGCAGTAGCAGGGAGAATGGTGTGGTCAGGCTTGGGCTAATCAACAGCATCTGTGCTCTGCTCATATAAGTGTTTCAAAGACAGAGGGTCAGGACTCTTGATGGTGGAATAGCTGCACAAGTGATATGCCGTGGGTTAGCACTTGATGGTGGAATAGCTGCACAAGTGATATGCCGGGGGTTGGGTTAGCATAGGGACCTCTGGAGCACTTGAAGAGTCTGTGAAGTGTCTGAACTATGCTGTGACACTTGCATGCTGTACTGCTGTTACCAACTGGCTGTACTGTTATGGATTACCTGCTATGCTGTCTGACGACTATGAAATAAAAGAGTTTTACTTCATCTCCTCCATGTGATGTGCATCCTTATCGCAACGGCCGCAGACCTAGTCATAAAAGTTAAGGTAGGAATCTGGACATGTAAGTGTCCAGATTTTGTACCGACAGCAGGGAGAGCAGGGGGCATGCATTCCCCGCTATGGGTGCGTAACTACCAACCCCCTCACTTACGTAAAGCGTGCGGGGGTCTGAATCCGGCCCAATGTGCCTATTGAATTGTAGTTCAGCGATGAGCAGAAAAGGAAGGTTGGAAGGACAAGATTTAATATAATTTTGGATCTTCCATCTGTGATATTCTAGGGGGTCTGGTACAACAGGAAAGTGCACATTAGGGGGCAGGGCTATGACCATGTACAAAGTTGTCAAGCCGCTACCTACTTAAGAAAAGAAAGGTGGGCCCATGGGCAGAGCTGACAGGAGTTTTGGAAAACTTCAGAAGCTGAAAAGTCTTCTGATAAATTGCGCTGTAAACATGCGTTATGACAAAGTAATGAATGGGCAACATTAGGTTGGTTTGGTTAAATATTAAAAGGATGCTTGTCGTTGGAATTTCCATATCACAAAGATAAAATCCATCTAAAAGAAATGTGAAGACTTATGGGATGGATTTACTCAACTTCCAAGATGTAACAAAAACAAATGTTGCCCATAGCAACCAAAATCTAGCTAACAAGCATATCCTCCAACATGACCCATTCCATTAGTTACAAAATACTCCGCTTCCCAGTTTCTAACTGTCAGTTACTATGGTAACCACCTTTGTTGAAGAGGCAAATAGTTTTTTAAATATCATTTGTCATTTCACCAGGTGAGTGACAGTTGGAAGCTCAGGTGCGGAGTTTAATGGAATGGGTTATGTTGGAGGGTCTGTAACATGTATGCAGTAGAAAATATTAGTTGCTATGGGCAACACATACTATTTGTACTATATCCATGTTTTCAAAGTCTTTGTGTTACAAACTAGCTGGTAATCCTCCATAGGAGCAAACAGTCAGGAGGTTTAGGCCTCCCCTTTCTGCAGGGCTATTACTGGGCAGCAGTTCTCACCCGGGTAGTGGATTGGACAAGACAGAGGGTGGATAAGCAATGGGTGGTTTTAGAAAACTATTTTTCAGAGGTCCCGTTGCAGGTGCTTCCATGGCTTTCCACGATTCCGAGTCACTCACATCCAACCATTAGCCCAACCATAGTTTGCTGGAAACGTCTACGAATCAAAGCAAATCTTTCTTCGCCATATTCCCCTCTCACTCCCCTAGCTCACAATCGAGACTTCCCACTAGGCCTCACTAATGCACCACTCTCCAGGTTCACGGCAGCGGGATGCCACAGGGCGGGTCAGTTGATAAACGCTAATGGTGTTATGTCATTCTCGGAGGCCAGAGAACAATTCTCGCTACCCCAGAATGACTTTTGGATTTATCTCAGCCTACGACACTTCTTGACTCACTCTGCATCCCGGGAGACTTGGAAGAGACCCCTGACTCCATTTGAGCTGCTTTGCACAGCGTCAAACACACCCACTCATATCTTGTCAACTTTATATAAGTTACTCCTTGACAATATGTTTAACTCACCCATGCGTTATATGGAGGAGTGGTGCAGGGATCTCAATCTGGCTAATGATGCAGACACTTGGGACAAAATTTTTACTATAACCCATCAATGCTCACGGAGCCTGACAATGGTTGAAACCCAGTTCAAATTATTGACCAGGTGGTACAGGGTGCCCTCTCTCATCCACCATATGATTCCAACATACTCGGATCAATGCTGGAGATGCCAATCTGCGATAGGGACATTTTTACATGTCTGGTGGGAATGTGACAAAATTGTCCAATACTGGGGAAAAATCCAAGCCACCTCTCAATTAATACTTTCAGACACTGTACCTACCGGCCCAGAATTCTGGCTCTTATCATACACCACTATGTCCATGAAGCACTATAAAAAATCGCTCTTAAAACATTTGAATAATGCCGCAAAAGCGGTCATCCCTGTGCGCTGGAGGTCAGCCAATCCCCCATCGCTGAAGGACTGGTTCGCAAGAATTGATAGCTACTGTGAAATGGATGAGCTCATACTTGCTTCTGAAAATAGGAATCAAGAGTATGTCACAACATGGTTCCCATGGTTAGAGTTCAAACACACATCTGACTTTCGGACGAGAATGGCCGAAGTAACTTAGCTTAAGGCTGTGTGCATATGTGTAAACTCCCCAACCTCAGTCCTCAGGGACCCCTAACAGTGCATGTTTTCCAGGTGTCACTGCTGGAGCACAGGTGTGTTCATTACTAACTGTCACATTTTAAAAGCTCCACAAGTGCTGCTCATTATATCACTCGTGATTCTTTAAGGAAACCTAGAAAACATGGACTGTTAGTGGTCCCTGAGGACTGAGGTTGGGGAACACTGCTTTATAGCACTTAAGAGTACCATAGGGCTCCCTTATCTTACCGTGCGTAGTTTCCTTCTTAAGAAGTAAACTCCGCATGGACCATGCCTCTCCCCCTCCGCCCTCCCCGGCTAATCTAAATCCCTCCCCCCTTCCACATCTACCTAACCGCTCCCCGAGATGGCTTAAGGCCAACTCTTACTAACTAAACTACTCCGTGCGGTCTTTAAAGAGGCAATATACCTACCTAACTGGTATGTAAATTGCGTAAGTGACCTTCTACTCATGTAGTAAGTCATTTTGTGGGGCTCCGCACCTAAGAAGCAGAGGCTTCTTAGGTGTGAATACAGGCCATAGTCTCTATACAGAAAGGTAGTGTTCAAGCAAGTGCACTCGATCCAGAGCTGAATGCATGGTTTGCATCAAAACATTTGCACCAGCCCCATGTCTAAGTCCAGGAGGCCGACCTTCCATGACCCTTCTTACCCCTCCATTAGGCTGTGACACTTCACTGCCAATGTATTGTTCATGTTTTGATTACAGTCTACATATTGTAAGAAACAAATAAAGTTTTTCATGTTTTTATAAAAAATTTGAAATATCGTTTACAAATATTTTGCAACCTTTATATTCCGACACAGGCACTCGTGTTAATCATAACCTCCGATTACAGTCAGCATTACATTGTACAACCCTGCACGTGCGCAACCCTTGTGTGCGCTTTTGTATCGCACGCAGCCCGTCCCACTTTGGGTCTGGTACAAAATGACGACCGTTGAGTATTATGGGCCGGATCTAGACTTGCGTCCGTCACTTCACCTACATGCACAAAGTGCGCAAGTGGGGTGTTTTAAGGGGAGGAAGCAGGTGCCCTCCAGATGTTATGTGCAATTTCTATCCTACGGAATTTTGCTCCGTACTATGGATATTCCAAGGAAAGGGGTTGTGCTTCCCCCTCCGTCCACCAAGGTGGGTGGGGGGAAAGCATTTAAATTGTACAGTAGGGGAAAGATTAGGTATTTAGGTATTTACGAGCGTATCAGCGTTTGGACAGACAAACTGACCCACCCCCCAAATGTACGGAAAGCATGTGGGGTTCTAGGTCTGGTCCTCTGTTAGTATTTGTTTGTAATGTCTGTAAACTTAATATAATGTAATGCACACGGCTTTAAAAAAAAACAAAAAAACTATAAAATCTATATAAAAAAATTTAATAATACATATGCACCATAGATGTAATACTTAACTGTCGACATTTTGACCTGTCGACATAACAACCAGATACCGCCACTTTTTCTAATGCATCCCTTGCACGCACGATGCGTTCTGATTGGCGTGCTGCTTTGGAGAGGGCCAGTGTGTCCAGGTGCATTTTTGCATGTTTTTGTACAGATCAGTTCCATAATATATTGTAACGTAACACTATTCTTTTCTGCTGTGAGTGCACATAGTACATAAGAAGTTTTTGTAAGCCTACTGGGTTCGTCTGTGCCTGGTGATTGCCAGTATAATAATACGGCTCTCCCCTGGAATGCTCATAAATGTCACCTAAGGACAATTGTGAACGGTATTAACGAGTTCTTAAGTATTTAATCAGTTGTTAATACTTGGTGGTTTCTTTTTTCTAAACCCTTTCCTATAACAGGGTCTATTGCACATGGGTATTGCAACATGGTTATTCCACAAGTAACTGGCAGAATTTTAAATGCAACAACAGGGCAGATCCAAAAACTTTCTCTGGATCGTGAAAACGGCTGCAAATCACAAAAAAGAGGCGTTTTTATCTTTTGAACAAAGCAATTGTTCTTAGCATTTTAGTTTTGTTTTCTTTTGTATTTTTGTATATCATAATGTCACATGACTGGATCCATAGTTCTGATTCCACTGCGTTCGGAGCTTGTCCTCTGCCAGCGGGTGGCAAGGGGGGGAGGACATCGCTAAGATATCAGCGTCTTGCAAGATATTAATAAATTTAGCTGTCTAAATTGCCATGGACTGTATGGGGGGAGGAAGCTGATTCACGGTGATCCCCTTCCCATCCAGACATTTGCTATGGGCAGTGTTGCCATCAAAAATGTTGGAGCCCAGGACACACCTATGGTGATTTACCCCCTATGTGGTGTCACCAGTAATGTCACATATAAGCGGAGCGGACCTGCAAAAGCAGCTAACCGATGCACTGAGAAATCCTTCCATGCTCACTGGCCCGATAATGTGCTGATCACAACAGCAAGTATCAGTGGTAAGATACCGCCGATACCTGATGCTGCAGAGCTAAGGTAATTATCAGAGGGCCCCATCTGTCTCTGAGCCCGGGACAATAATCCCTGATGGTGGCCCTGGCTATGAATTCAAACAATCCATAGATCATAGCAATAAACACACCAGTGCCGCTGCCAGGACACCTGGAAGACATGAACTGTTATGGGTTCCTGAGCACCAAGTACTGGTTCTTAAGGGAAGGGGACATGTTCCACTCTTGGGAAGCTCATAACAACCGCATGTCATGCATTTATGTGCGGCAGACTTCCAGCGCAAAGGTGGATCCACAGGATCCAGACTTCTGTACTGGTAGTCTTTGTGATGGTGGGATGGGACTGGGTGGGATGCAAACATCATGTGCGTTGGGTGGGAGGGGATGGTATTTAAATGATACAGGACGACTGTGTTTAGACCCTCCCATCTTATCCAAATGTATGAGCCGCCCCCATCGGTCTAGTATGAAATGTCGACAGTTGAGCATTCTGGGTCTGATCTATACCTATGCCGATGTGCTGTGCTTAGTAAAGCACAGCGTATTGGCATATACTTCCCCCCCCCCTGTCCCAGCGTATTTACCCTTGCTTACACTGGCTGAAGGCTACCCTATCTTCACCCGGTGTAAACGAGGGTAAATATGCTGGAAAATGAGCGTCTTTACTAAAACCCCTCCTTCATTAAACTACCTCCCTCTGCCTACCTACACTAATATTTGCACAGTAACGGCAAGGGACGCCCCCTCAGCCATTACTACGCTGATACTACGGACTCCAGATCCTAGGTCAGGGGTTTTCGTAGTTACGCCGGCCAACATCTGTCCGGTGCATGCGCAGAACGGCTTTTCAGCCGTTCTTACGCTGCCGCCCGCCGTAAGTCTAGATCAGGCCCCCTGTTTTTGTTCGGAACATCTATAAACTTAATGTAATGTAGGCGGCTTGTAAAAAAAACTTACAGAAATGCAATAATATATGTAATACTGCCATAATACTCAATTGTTGACATTTTGAGCTGTCCACATTACAACCAGGAAGGATCCCCGTTTTACTTGAGAACGGAAATAATAGGGTAGGGTCCTTATATAAGCCCATTCAGGCAACAGGGTAATGGTCTCCTCTTGCTTGAATAGGAGTCTGGATGCACCAGGGATCCGACTTCAGATCTCTGATGCCACTGAGCTCGAAAATTCTGGCTCTAAGTTCTGGAAACACTGACCTAATCTTATGCAGGTCTCTGAGTATTTTACAACCATCTTTTGAATATTGCTATTTCTGTATAGTTCAATGGTTTTGATAAGCAAGGTCTGAATTGGGTGTGCGTCACTGCTGCATATGGCCCTTTTTCGAAAGGGTCATTCTCTAGTCAGTTCTGAACTGGCTGGGAAACTGATTTTTTGTTTTGCCTCAGAAGCAAAGCACTCGATCCTCCCTGGAACAAAGACTTTTTTAAGTATAAATTTAACCTAACCCTTACCCTAATCTTTACCCTAACCCTCCTCTTCCATTACCCTAACTCTATCCCTCCCCTTACATAACCCTAAGCCTTCCCCGCAGCCTGACCCTAAGGATCAGATTTACTAAGCTGCAGGTTTTGAAAAGTGGAGATGTTGCCCATAGCAACCAAATTATAACTCTCACTTTCCTATTACATACTTGAACTACTATTCCAAACCCGCAGCTTAGTAAATCTGGCCCCAAGACTCCCTTCCCCACAGCCTGACCCTAACACTACCCTCCCCACAGCCTAACTCTAAGACTACCCTACCAACAGCCTCATCTAACCCTCCCCTTCCAGTAGTCTAACCCTGGTTACTCACCTCTCCAGTAGACGGGTGCGACGGGTCTGGCAGCTTCTAAAAAACAAATGAGTAAATATCCTGATCGGCACACTTAACCATTCTAAAAAAAAGACTCTAAAATAGCTGCCTTTTCGTAAAAGAGACTATCAAAAATTAGCTTTCGGCTTTCACTACTTCTAAAAGACAGCATTTGTGTCAGTCTCTGAAATGATCATAAATGACCTGTTGCTTTGATTTGGTGCCTAGCGGGAGTTCCTCTGATGTGCATGGTTGACACCAGAGAAAGAGTAAGATCTCCGACGTTGCTAGCTGAAGATTAATGCTGCGATTTTTGCCATCATTTACCTGCAAATTATCAACAATTAATTTTTATTTCATCAATACTGTAGATGATATTAGGTGGTTTATGGTACAGAGAGGAGGGGACACCTATTAACTGTAATATACATTCTCTAGAAGTCTGCTTAATGCTGGATATAAGGACTAATGCCTAATATCTACTCATTGCTTCTAGAAGTACGAACAAGTACAAACCATGGAGTGTCAAGTTCCTGTTAACATAATTGAGTCGGAAGAAAAGAAGACCCCAGCACAAGGCTCAAAAAGTGTGGGATTATTGTGCATGGCCATACACCACATTTCAGGAGACATGAAGGAGTTTGGAGACTGGTTAAAGGGTAAGCATGGGGGCTCCTAGTATCATGAACTAATAATTTGCCACACGGGGCCCTTTTTTCCCTATGTCAGCCGAACCATTTTGGTAAATAAGAGTAAACAAATCTTCGTGTTTCAACCAACAATCATGAGTATCCTGAAATGAACAATGACTAAAAAGTGGGTTGGAATGACTGCTGAAGAGCAGGCCCGACCATTGCTTGGTTATTTGGTTATCTGTAATATAAAAAGCAGAAATATCAGTTACACATTTTCATATACATAAATATATGATAAGCCATTTGCCACTTGCAAGGCTTTTCGGCTTTAGGTGGTTCTAACTCTAATCAATAAAGGTCTTATGTCGTGGGTCTTTAAATTGTGCATTAACTAAACTACTGTATAAAACCTCCAATATAGCTACACTGCTACACACAATGGTGGTTGCACAAGTTAGTTTATTGATCAATAAACATGTGTTTGCTATATATTTACAAATTGATATGAGCAACCATTTTGTGTAAGTTGTACCCAATTAAACCTTTCCCAAAACTAGGGAAGTGTCTGCAATACATGGCGTGAAATGGCGGGCCCACCTGCTGGGGAAAGTTAAATGAGGCTTTAAAAATCATTAAAACTTTGTTTACTTGCCATTTAGCAGCTCACAGCTTCCCACAGAGATCAGACATTGTAGCTGAGGTCATCCATTCAGTGTCCTACAGAGAGAGTGTAGGATTCATTCTGTGTATTGAATGGGTAACAGCATCTCCATTGTCTGATCTCTGCAGGAAGCCAGTATCTGCTAAATGGTAACTTAAAAAAAATTGAATGATTTGCTAATGTATTACAATCTAGCTTCCCCATCATGTGACGAAGGAAGCACCGTTGCAGGAAAAGCTGTATTTGGCCTCACTGAGGTATTGTTTAAAAACATGTATGAGCTGAGTGCTCAATTTCAGAACACATGCTGTACGACCCAACAGTTTTTTTAGTTAGGGCCAACTTAGCAGAAAGACCTTGAAAGTGACTTTTCTCCAACCTTGACTTTGCATCAATGGACAACTACATTTGGGACCTGGAAATGTGGAAATCTGGAAGCATCCTCCCATTACTAGATGTCTAGAAACATCTACAGATGATCATGCCCTCCCGATAATTTACCAGGTCCATTCCTCAGGTCTCTCCCAAGTGGCAGGTCCAAGAATATGATCATATTCTGTGCATGTTGCAAATTGCAATAGAGGATTACTGTAAAATAAACTCATGATACAGACTGGAAATGTAACAATAATTTAAGGTGTTGGGCTTCACTGGTAAACCAAATTATTATTATAGTGTGATTCTCTAATACCATGAAATATGTGCTTTTGTTACAGACAAACCCGTCCCACTGCAGTTCGTTGACTGGGTGTTACGGGGAACATCCCAGGTTATGTTTGTCAACAATCCCCTCAGTGGACTTATAATTATTGCTGGACTCTTCCTTCAAAATCCATGGTGGGCACTTACAGGCATCCTGGGGACTGTGGTGTCGACCTTGACGGCTCTTCTCCTCAGCCAAGACAGGTAATTTGAATATGATTCATTGCATAACAATACAGAGTAGAAGAACAAACAAGAGTACAAGGGGTTAGACTGAATTTTGAAAGTCATTTTCATAAAAATGCATCAAATGAATTATTTAGTAGCCAAAGAAGAAGACATGAAGAACGTTCTGCTTGAAGTATTGGTAGTTCTACTGGTTCACTAGAACTATTATCAGATTATTTAGCTCATTTTGGAAAGGTTCTGAATTAAAAGGCGTATTAGTAAAGTCAATAGAAAGAAGAGCTACTAGAATCTCTGCACAGTAGAGTCATTGGCAACTTGGTACTTTACCATACCACTAGGTAGCAAGATACCATCTATTTAGGGGAGGAAATGAATTGTTACAGGTACATCACCTTTTGCTTTTTAGGGTAGATTTGTGAAATTGTAAACCTCACCTTTATGTTGGCAGTCTAAGTAGCCATATCTTACATTAAAGTGTATGGAATCCTGAAAGGTCTATTAAAGGTTCCTGATGAATGCATTCTTGGAAACAGATGAGAAGGCCAATCATGTTCTATCACTTGTAATTCATCAGTTTATTCTAAAAGCATCAGTAAAGATTGCATAAACCGAGCCTGATGGACAGATGTCCTATATGTTTGTGCCATACATGTTATGAGCTCGTTGGGACCACTCACAGGAAACTCCTGTAGTTTTACTGTGAGTGGTCCCGTTAGTGGTGCTTGCAGTTTCCCTGGAGCTTTTCTTTCATCTTGCATGTCCAGACTTTATGCTGAGCTTCCTGAGGTCACCAGGAGGTAGACTCTCCTGGTATAGAGTTTGCTGCAGAGTGATATACTGCTCCATAGTGGTACTTATTCTATCTATTGAAAAATAAGCACAATGGGCTGGATCCAGACCTTGTTAAGTGCATGAACTTCGTTACACCTGGGCTAAACCATGTTGATTTCAGGGGGAGTCAAGTTAATTGTATTCTTTGCATGCAGGGATATATCTTTGAATTGCTTACTGCACACAGATACTGACCAGCTTTACTATCACACTGTTATTTAGACTTGGGATAGGAAACATCACCTCTCAACACTAGTACTGTTTGCAACAGATGAAATATGACTCCCCTGCAATCACCATGGTTTAGCCCAGGTGTAACTAAGTTCATGCACTTAACAAGGTCTGGATCCAGCCTAATGTGCCAGCCATCAGGGGCGGACTGCGGGGCATTTGTCAGGTAAGTATTGGCAGACACTGGGCCGGATTCACATCTAAGAATTTCAGCAGTCTACCGCAGTACCATTATCCCCGCAATGGAGCCCGGCTGACCGATGCTGCACTCCATGTGGATCTGGGCCCTGCGCACCGGGTTTGTGTGCACCCCCTATGAGTAGGAGATACATATAGGGGGTGGGCATAAGACATGTAAATTTTACAGTATGGGATGAATACTTAAAGTAGGGTCCTGCTGGCGTATCCACAATCCACACATAGTAGTGCTTAAGGCGGGGGGAGTGCTCTGCTCTCCTACATGCAGGGCTGGGGATCAGCAATTCCACACAATAGTCTACCTGATGCTGGACAGCACAACAGCGGGAAGGACTTCCCTGCACGTCAGCCCACTCAGGGGCGTTTTAAGAAGTGAGGGGGCCCTTGTGCAGGATTTGTACATTGG
>WWET01007544.1:10981-23523 GCA_011038615.1 Limnodynastes dumerilii | reverse complement strand
CATCCTGAGGCAGGACTGTCCCGTTTCGCGGACCACAAATGGCCGGGGCCTAACTGTGCTTTAAGCCCCGCACCTTTTCGGTCGTGAATCGGGACAGTCTCACCACAGGGGAAGGGGGAGCCCGTTTGGCATCTATTTCTTCCCTCCAAAAGATCTTACAGGGAAGAAATAGCTGCCGAATGGCCCCCCCTTCCCTTGCTAACCCTAAGTGCAGAATGAATGTCACAGGGCCGACTGTTCTGAGGGGCCTGTGTGCACTGCAAACCCTGCACCCATTGTAGATACGCCTATGAGCCCACTGTAAATCATTCCTGCAGGTCCACGGCGTTCCACCTATATGTGATGTCACGGCATGTGATAATCACATAGGGGGTAGAGCGCCGTGGCCGTGGACCCACAATTTCTTTATATTTTCTTTATTTATATCTTTATATAGTAATAAAGATTTTTAGTATAATGTATGTTGTATTAACACAGATAAATGTGATTTATTTCTGACATAAAGCTCTAACTGAATCCCTCTTGTACTACAGATCGGCGATAGCTGCTGGTCTCCATGGCTACAATGGAATTCTGGTGGGCATTCTCATGGCCGTGTTCTCCAGTAAAGGCGATTGGTTCTGGTGGCTGCTGCTTCCGGTGACGGTCATGTCAATGACCTGGTATGTGCTAAATCTGACTGCAGTGTACTTTATTGTCAGTGGTCTCCATTTTAGAAAGTGGCAGAGCTGCAACTCCCACAGTCGCAAAATATTACTAAAATGGCCTCGAAAGCATATGTTCCCCTGCCCAGGACCAGGGGCCTTTAACTCCTATGGGTACCCCTGACTCACAGTACTGATCGTTATAGTTGGGTTCCATTGTATTTAATGAAATGTCAATCGATTGACTGATTTCTCACCAAAGCAAAAATACTGTCCCTTGCTCTGTGTTAATTCATCTAATGATAATTGTGTCTCTTTGCAGTCCGATCCTGTCCAGTGCATTGGCTTCCATATTTAAGAAATGGGACCTCCCGGTGTTCACGCTGCCTTTTAACATTGCTGTATGCCTGTATTTATCAGCTACTGGTCCCTACAACGTATTCTTCCCCACTGTGGATATCAATCCAATATATGCTGTTCCAAACATCACATGGTCTAAAGTCTACATGCCGCAGGTAGGTTCTGTGCTGTGCCTTTCATACCATAGAGTGACTGGCAGGTCTCCAGCTTTTCTCCAGTTCACCGAGATAATATAAATGATGGACTGACTTGGTTGTGGGAAGGGTGATGGGGTTTTTTCATGGAACTTTTATAATGCTGTGGATTCCACTGGTGTTGAGCTGGGTACCCACTTATCCAATTCCTACGAGTCCAATATGATCTCTGATCATCCAATCCCGGTGGCCTGGTCAGGTCAAATTATTTCTAAACTAAAGCTTACAAATCAGGAGGATATATATGCGATTGTATCAGCAGATGGTTTCAGCAGATGCAGGACAGAGATCTGCTGTACAATTGGACAAGTGCTCATCATGGATTTACGTAACTATAGTGGGTGCAGGGGGTACAGTTGCTATGGGTCTGGAGGTT
Organism: Limnodynastes dumerilii; assembly: GCA_011038615.1. NCBI lineage: Eukaryota > Metazoa > Chordata > Amphibia > Anura > Limnodynastidae > Limnodynastes > Limnodynastes dumerilii. The sequence continues at coordinate 21,949 of WWET01007544.1, read as the reverse complement.
TATAGAGCCCAGTGATGGGTGTGGGTTTCTGCTGAGAATGGATCTATATCGAAAGGGCCGTTCTCTCACAGCCAGTTGCGAACTGGGAAATCGATTGCTTTTAGCTCAAAAAGCAATCGATCCCCGGAGCCCTGAATGATGAGTACAACCCTAACCCTTTCTTCCATGACCCTAACAATAGCCCTCCCTTCCCCACAGCCTAACCCTGAGACTCCCCTCCCCACAGCCTAAACCTAGACTCCCCTACCCACAGGCTGACCCTAACCCTCACCCTCCTCTTCCATGACCCTAACCTTAACCCTCCCTTCCCCAGAGCCTAACCCTAACACCAAATGTCCCCGGAGAGGTTACTCACTTCTCCGGATTGGTCTATGTCGGACGGTGGGGTGACAGTAGGTGCGACGGGTTTGGGGGGCAGTGGGTTATGAAAAGGAATGGGTAAGTACCCATTCAAAAAATGCAGATTTTGAAATGTTTTTGTCATTTGCAAATATATATTTCTCAACACCCATATTGCACTTGTCGTGTTGGCCGGCCCTTATTGAGAGGGGCACCAAAAGATGGCCTGGTGAACATTATTATTATTATTATTATTGAGTATTGTGTAATCTGTTCCTCCTCTTTGTCGTAGCTGCTGAAGGCGGTACCCGTAGGAGTCGGTCAGGTGTACGGCTGTGATAACCCGTGGACTGGAGGCATTTTCTTGGTCGCGTTATTCATTTCCTCTCCGATCATTTCTATACATGCCGGAATAGGATCCGCTTTGGGAATGATAGCAGGTACACTTCTCATTCAAATATGAATGTTGAATCCAATAAATTCATTAAATCTCCTTGTATGCCAAATGTTAAATTTATTATTACCTTATACTAACTCAGTTAATGTGTGAGTCTTGGGTCTAGAATTACCAAACTGCCCAAAAAGGAAAATTGGAGAGTGTTGCCCATAGCAACCAATCAAATTCTAGCTCTCACTTTTCCATCACATACTAGAGAATGTCCGCTAAAATCTGATTGGTTGCTATGGGCAACATCTCCACTTTTCCAAACCCGCAGCTTAGTAACTCTGGCTCTATGGAGGCAATAGAGTATTTAGCATTTCCCTCGTTTGACCAAACACAAGTTATTTATCGTTTTTTATTTAGTATGAAGGGCTGCAATTTACTCTTAGGATATATGGAAAAGAGTGTTGACACATAGCATATTTCCCATTGTTAATGCTTTCCCATATCCACTTTCATCTGCCGCTGTAAAATGATGATTTATGGGTCTTACGTTTTCCCTGTTATAGCTTCGGTGACTTCCTTGTGACGTCCTTTGTGTCCTTCTGTATTTCAGGGTTAAGCCTTGCGGCCCCTTTTGAGCATATCTACTTTGGACTGTGGGGCTACAATTCAGTCCTGGCGTGTATAGCCGTGGGAGGAATGTTCTATGCTCTTACGTGGCAGACCCATTTGCTCGCCATTGCTACCGGTACGTAGATCGCTCGTCTAATGCTGACCCGACATGCAGCAATTGGGATAAATTATCCAATATTGTTAACGTTTTTAGACTAAAAGATAAAGCAATTTGGGGATTTGACTTTTTAACAAGCAAAATTCTTGTAATTGTAGCTCTCTTCTGTGCCTACCTTGGAGCGTCTCTCTCCAATATGATGTCTGTTGTAAGTATTAAAAGAGAAAATAAACAAATATAAATTGTTCTAATCTTCAATGAGTAATAAGACAAAGCAACATACAAACACGTAGATTGTGTAAATGACTTGCTATACATGCATAGTAGGTCATTTCAGTAAACTACGCACCTAAGAAGCCAAAGCATCTTGGGTGTGAATACAGCCCATTGTCTCACGACCTTTTGCCACTGTGCGTCTGATCCAGAACTGTGACCGGAGCTCTGATCGCGGATCGCCGCGCCATCCTAAATCTGCGAGAGACCACACCCCTCACACGCATAGGACTTCCAACAGCAGAACCCTAGTTTAACATAAATGAGGATAACACGTAAGGGCTTAACCAACTGCATGCGCAGAGAGGCCTGTTACGCACGATTGAGGCCGCATTCCATGCAGCAGCGGCCTCCGACAGCAGGGGGTGACCGCCTACACAGCGGGCAGCGGGGAAGGGGGGGGGGTCTATGGAGATCGCGCAGTAAAGACTTGGCTAAGCCATTACGTATGATTCTGCTTTACGCAACCGCCCCATGGCGTAAGATTAAAGTTCATTCTGTGCTAATTTACGTGTGTGCGTGCAAACATTATTCATTGTGGATCCAGTTCAAAATTATTAAATTGTAGCAATGTTCTATCCTCAAGGGGAAAAAAATTACCTGCGCTAGTTTTCTAGATACCCCCACCAATATTCTCTCTATTATCAATGTGGGGGGTGCTCATGTGGCTATATAATTAATTGCAAACAAGGTACTACTATAGGTTTGCTCCTTATACAAGGTGCAAAACTTCAGAGAAAAAAACCACGTATTGAGCAACATGTCTAGATATCAAAACATTAATTATTTTTATTAGTTATTGCAACGTTAATATAGGCTGTGAAATTATTAAAACCACATATATACAAATAGGGAAGAAACACTCACAGGTGTAAAAATCAACAGCATCAGCACTAATTGGGGCACAATGGCAAATATACAGAACCGTTGTGCCTAGACATCCTTTTGATTGCATCTATATCCTGGATCCTCTCACAGGGAACGTAGGTGCTCCATTGGAGCGAAGCGCCTCCGTGAGGGTTTTTTTTTGTTTTTTTGATTTAGTTTGTTCTTTTGAGAGCAGGGATAGTCCGGATCCATTGTGATTTGTATATCTTTGAAGAGTCTGCAGGAGTAACGGTTCTGTATATTTGCCATTGTGCCCCAGTTAGTGCTGATGCTGTTGATTATTACACCTATGTGAGTGTTTCTTCCCTATTTGTATATATGTGGTTTTCATAATTTCACAGCCTATATTAATGTTGTAATAACTGATAAAAAGAATAAATAATGTTTTGATATCTAGACATGTTGCTCAATACATGTTTTTTTTTCTCTGAAGTTTTGCACCTTGTATAAGTAGCAAACCTACAGTAGTACCTTGTTTGCAATGTTCTATCCTCCCCTACACCACATAAAGGGCCTGATCCAGACTTAAGGTCATTTTACGTACACAAGTGTGCCTGAGTTACGCACTACTAAGTACAATGCCCTGCCCCGCCACTCTCCTCGCATGCATGGGACTTAGCTGACTTCCGTGTTCAGAACCTGCCTTTCTTTGCGTATCTCTGGTTGTACATATCGCCTTGCCGCACATAAGTGCCTAACCCCGACCACACTGTACAATTTAAATGCCTCCCTCCGCCCACAATGCGTATATTCGGATTGCATAGGGATGTAACGCCCTATCGTACGGACTTACGTACAAGTTAAGTGCGATCAGAGTTACGATGCGAAACATCTGCCGCGTGCATGCACAGTGCATTCCCACAGCCAGATTTACGCATGCCACAGTAGCTGTCGTCCGGGCCGGATTACCCACAAGGCAACCTCACCTAGGGCCTGGAGAGTCCCGGGGGCCTGTGACTGCCGGGATCCAACACTGTTAATCCCCCTTTTGGCCTTATCAGATGAGACCTGTCATTTCCCATATGCAAGCTCATCGATATTGTCTGCGTCTCTGTGTCAAATGTCATAGCTCAGCCAGCCACATCCGTATAGTCGCTAGCTCCTCCCACTGGCTATCAGCTTCCCCTTGGGTGGCCCAAATCCGGCATCTTGCCTAGGGCCCCATGAGTTTTAAATCTGGCTCTGGTTGTCGTTATTAAATCTGGATCAGGCCCAAAGATCATGTGTTGATTGCATCACATTTCTATTATTTTTCTCGTATCTTCTCTTATAGGTGGGGTTACCATGCTGCACTTGGCCGTTTTGTATCTCTGCACTTACGTTCCTCTTGATAACTACAAATAACTCGGCTATTTACAGACTGCCCTTGTCCAAGGTCACTTACCCAGCGGCAAATAGAACCTATTATCTGAACCTAAGGGACCAAAAGGAGAATTGTAACAACTGAACCCAGATTTCAGACCTATCAAGACCAAATTCCTACTTTCTACTCTTAATAATTCTGTTGGTTTTTTTTTTGTTTGTTTGTTTTTTTATTATTTTTTATTTTATATTTACAGCACAATTCATGCACTTTTGTACAAAGAAACTATGATAGAAAAAAAAAATCTTAAAACAGGTATAGCCGCAGTGGCGTTTTAAGAAGTGAGGGGGCCCTTGTGCAGGATTTGTACATGCCAACCACACCCCTTACCTGAGACAGGACTGTCCCGATTCACTGACCTCAAAAAGCGGTGGGACCTAACTGCACATAAGCACCACCCCCTTTTCTGGCCAACTAATAGGGACAGTTCCACTGCAGGGTAAGGGGGGACTCATTCGGCATCTATGTCTTCCCTTCGGAAAATCTTAGAGGGAAGAGATATATGCCGAATGGCCCCCCTTCCCCTGCCAACCATGGGAGCAGGATGAATGCCAAAGGGCCCACTGTTCTGAGGGGCCCGTGTGCACTGCACACCCTTCACCCATTATAGATACGCCTATGTATAGCCGCTAGATTGTAGAGTTTACCCAGTGCCTTCTAAGTGTATATAATGTTATACTAACCATTTAATATTTCATCAAAGGGAATTGTTTGAGAGATGTTTAATAAGAACAGTGTTTAAATATATATTTTTCTATTTTTTTTTACGTATCTATATTTTCATGTATATAAAATATAATAAATATTGAAATACAATAATTAAGCCGACTGAGAAATATCATTGGTCAAACCAATGTTATTTTGTGATTCGTTGTCTTGTAGGATGCCTGTGTTGTAACATGCTTTGACGTGCTATGTAAATTTGCGTTTTGTGTGGACTGTAGTGAATAAGATCAATAAAATTATGACCTGTTACCAATTGTGTTATGTCAGTAAATTACTTATGGAGAATAATTCTCTTGATCATTTGTTTAATTATAATATCGTAATATGGATTTTTCCATTTTTCAATATGTTATGGAAAACCCATGAAATGTACATAAACATAAATATCCAATAATTATGCAAAAGATTTAACAACTGTGGACCTGATTCACATCTAAAAAGCTTTTGCTTCTTAGGTGCGGAGATTTGAGAAATGACCTACTACACATGCGTCAACTACGCAATCTACGTACCAGTAGATTTACCTATTAATTGATTGAGCAACTTCCATTTTGTGTGTTCTCTGGGGTAAATGAAATAGGTGTTCAGAGTTTAGTAATAAAACTTAACATTTATTCAACCAAAATAAAAATTTAGTGTGATTTATCCCATGGCTAAATGAGGATATTAACCCCCCCAATCTTTTAAAGAATATTTTTCTGAAGGACTATGGCCGGAGCATGATATTGAACAATAAATTACATGTGGATGGTGTTTCTTGGTTTATGAGATTTTTAATATCTTCCTATTTTTTTTTTTAATATATTCTATGACATTTTCCCTTTTTTAACTGTGGTTGAATAAAAGTTTTATTACAAAATTCTGAACACCTATTTCAAATACCCCAGAGTGTCCATTTAAAGAAGTATTTTCTTGTCTTCTTTGACTATTTAGAGTTACAATTTTGTATGCTTGTGGGAACACCTCATCCTTCTTAAAAACAAGGGGTTTAGTCCCAGGTTAAATAAGCAGGAGGGGGATGTGTTATATTATTGTCAATATTTTTGTCTCAGAACAGACTCTAGTGCGGGAATATTCTTTTTGTTGGAGCATTCAGACCTTGGCTTGTTGCTGGATCCATGCAGTCTTCTTTCCAGCCAGTGGCGTATCTACCATGGGTGCTTATCAATAAAAGTTATAAATTTTAATTTATCTTGAGGGGCAGTTTGGTTCCTAAGAGTGCGCATAAGTGATTTCTTCCTCTTTTCCCTTCTTTTGTTTGTAACTTAATTTATGCAATTTATATTGGACTAAAGAATGGGACCGCTCTGAATCACCAATATGAACCCATTTCTTTAGGTTCGTAGTGACTTAATAATGAAGGGGCATGCTGGGAAAACTTAAGAATTAACATAGAAAGAGTGGGGGGAGGGAGCCATTTAAATGGGGAAATCTGGGCGCGGTTTGGCAAAAATGTTCTTAGTTAGCCGCCCTACGCACACAACTGAAAACCTAAAGATAAGCTATGTCATTCGTAAGTCGGTTAAGAAGCTGAAAACCGAGGGCGTGTTAGTGGAGTCGCCTTGCTCTTTTTTACTTATAATTAAGAACCTAAATCATTCTTAAGTGTGAATACAGTGCATTATATTTAATTTTATATTTTATCTAAATTAAATATATAAAATTCATGTGTACACACTGCACATCCTCCTCGCAGGAGAAGAGTAATCAAACCAGATGGAATAAGTAACGATTAAATAATAGTGGGCCCAGTACTATATAATACCAACAGGTTTCAACTGAATAGTCCTTGTCAAGATGTAGGAAAGTCCATATGACATATTTTTCTTAAACAGCCTCATCCACATATTTCTCTACAGGGCTTACTTTATACTTCCTTCATCCAACAATTTTAAAAACGTATTAAATATATTAAGTGTAATTTATGGTAAAGCTTAAAACTCTTAAAATGGACATTATTATGTGTGGACACTCTGTTAATTTCCCAAAATGAACATTAGATAATAAAGGGCTTTCTTAATCCATAGTGTTAAAACTTATTCAGTCAACAGTTCACAGTATTGAAGCTTCTTAAAACAAACATATATAATATTTGAATGCTCCATTATAACATATACCTACGGTAGTCACAAGTGATCCTTTGGTGGTTAAAAAGCAAATACTGTAAGTTAAGGATAAATATAATATCAGCAAACAATCTCAAAGGCACTAGTACTATGTAATATGGCACTATGTGGATTTGGATAAGACATTGCCCTATTGCTCCTCTTGTAATAAAAAAAAAATGATGAAAAATGTATTTACATTTATAATGCATAATCTGTGATACCATTGATTCATAAAGCTGAAAGATCTTTAGATAAAGTGCATATGTTGAAGTTAAAATAATCAAGATAATGACAGCTAATATTGTCAAAGGAACTTTCTACTAAACGAAGGTGAATGAAATAAGGTTCTATTGCTTATCTCATTGGTGTAAAGAAAAAGAGTTTCCAACAGTAGTGTATAATATGGACAAAACTTACTACAGGGGAGTGGTTTCAACAGGTTTTAAGCGCATATCTATCACTGTGTATTATTTAAAAAGGTTGATAGAACTTAGAAGTGTGTAGCGGAACATACAAATTATAAACTGTGGTTTGTATGTATGAGCCCCATGTGATGGTGAGCAGGGGGTGGATTAGTAGCTCAAAGTGGTCCTGGATAAAATCTGTAAGAGGCCACATGTGGGTTGGATCAACTATAGGCTGAAAAAAGTAAATGGGATTATAACAGAATATAGAACCTTAATAAGAGCAGTGATACCACATAATGCGGGTGAGTTATGAAGAGCCAATTAAATTCAAGAACAGGTGTTATGTAAAAGAGTTACAATTTAATACAACATATACTGAGTAGTATTTCGTAATAAAATAAATTTATAGTGATCACTATGCAATGCAGAGAGCATGCTTGTGACCATTGCCTAATACAGAGAACATCCTAGTAGTGACCACCAAATAAAGACAGCATCATAGTTACCACCACCTAATACAGAGAGCATCCTAGTGACCACCACCAAATATAGAGAGCATCCTAGTTACCAACACCTGATACAGTAAACATCCCATTGCCTACCACCCACTACTGTCAGCATCCTACATACCTTGAAACAAAAGGAGGGCCTACTGGTGGCCTCCAAAAGTCATCGGTCTACTGTAAAAATTCCCTGTAATTCCTATTGGCCAGTCCACCCCTGGTGATAAGATGAATCTGCTATGGTGTATGATGGCTGGGTGTGACATAAATGATAAATTATGTGATAGTGAGTGGCACTGGGGGCATTGTGTGTGCCATAGATGGGTTTCAAACAGTAGAGTGGGCTGTGTGTAATATAGAAGCTCACACAATGCTGTCCACAAAGCGTACGGACTCACAGCAACAAAGCTCAGAGCAGCTCTGGGCCAAACACGTTGCACAAGAGCAATGATGTACAGTGTATTGTAAGCTGGAGAACAATGTTATGAATAGTGCCAACGCTTCAGTTGTAATATAAACTCAGCAATAAAAAAAAAAGAAAGTTTAAGCTGCACAGCTCTTATATTTAAAGATTCAGGGGTGCTACCATCAGCATTTCATTAATTACAAGCCAGAGCCAGAATTAGTGAGTTGTGGGCCCAGGTGCAAAAAAATATGCTATGGCCCTGATGTTATCTCACGTAACCTGGTGGAGAGCTTTGGTAGTGCGGTGATAATGGCTGTGGGTCCTTGGGTCTGATCCAGACCTACGCTAGGACGGCGGGCGTAAGCATAAGATCGACTGAATAGCCGATCTGCGCATGCGCCGGGCAGATGTTGCCCGGCGTCGCTACGGCAACGCCCGATCTTGGATCGGGCGTCCATAGCAGCGCCGTTGGGACGCTGGAGGGGACGTCCTCCAGCGTCCCAACGCTCACGTTACTCCTGGTGGGCGGGGAAAGGTAAGTAAATCAGGCTGGGGGGGCGTGCTAAGAGGCCATACTCTCCTGTGTGAGCGTATGGCCACTTCCTTACGCCGGGCGAAGCTAGGGTAGCTACTGGACGGCATAGTACATAATAATATACAGTACAGACATACAGGACAGGGATGGACAGCATAGTACATAATAATATACAGTACAGACATACAAGACAAGGATGGACAGCATAGTACATATTAAATACAATATGAATATAAAAAGCACCTACATGACCAGAAATTTTGCATATTCCCAAAGTACATCATTGTAATCTATGCTGGGAATTGTGATTTTGATATGTGCGAACACTTCAGTAACAATGTGAGTTGACAAAAACTTGAGTGGGGGAAGAAATCAGGCAATATAAAAAAAAGTATACATTTTTTATTAATAATCAGAATAATGTATTACATTTACAAAATGCACAAGCAGCATTTTCATTTATTTGGTAGTGCATTTAGAGCAGACAATAATAACGGAATGGTCCTAAATAGATTGAGGAGAGTTAATCCCTTGTACTTAGACATGGCCAGTGACTGGTGTAATTGTTTTCTTGTATACTGTGCATACTGCCATACAACTGTTTGAGTTATTCCGACTTGAGTTAAATCATGTGTGAATTTTTAAAAGAGGGCATTTGTTTTATAAAATTTTTTAAAAATAAATAAAATAAAAAAGATGAATAATATTTACAATTTGTTGGCATAGCCATGGGTATGAGATTTGTGCCCAATTATGCCAATCTTTCTATATATGCCCATGTTTGGTAAGGTAATAGCTGGGAGGTAAATTGTTCCTTGTGGCATAGTTATACTGCTGACATCCTTTTCTTGTGGGAGGGGGATAGAAGAGCTTTTTTGTAAATATCTCAATTATAATGATTGCAATATATATTTCATAATACCAGCAAAATGCAAGTCAAACTCTTTTATTCACATGTCAAGTACACACTATTTCACTTAGCTTAAAAGAATACCTTTAGGCCAATATGCCTTCTGTGACTGGGACTTGCTGAGAATCTGTAGCAAACCCTTTCCCCACCACTAGGGGCAGCCGTAAAACCAGGCCTCACTTAGACTTTTGTGCCCTGGGAGCAGTTCCGTAATAATCCGATAGGGCTAAATCTCGATTTCAAGTTAAAGTAGTTGTTTTAATAATTTTGAGATGGAGAAAATTAGTGTGACAATTAAAAAAATAAATATTTTATTAATGAGGAAAAATATATAGCAGATGGTGTATGTATGTATTTTTTATTTGCATAGTTTTAAATGTATATTTTTTGTACTACTAGAAATTTTTTCTAGCCAGTGAAGTGCATTGAGAACATTTGTTCAGAATATAATGTTCTCTGTATTTTTCTTATTTTTACAATTGTTTTACATAAATATCGGTGATAATGATACATATGTAATAGGTATTGAGATTACAGACAGCTATGCGCATCATTTCATTCAATACTCCATTCTGTGTATAGTAAATATGACAACGTAATAATGTTTCTCTTTGTTCTTGATGATAGCTAGATAAGAGACAGATAATATTGTACTAAACAAACAATATAAAAATAAAATAGTTTTTGAAGGACATCCAGTTCTGACTTAAATAGTGAAACAGTATGTTAATATTTGATTTGATCAGTGCATAATAAGATTACTAGAATTATGTTCATTTTCATTGAAGTTTGTTACAGAAATCTGTGGAAATTTCTAAATACATGAAATGTTCAACTTTTTTTTTGCATATTTTTGCTCTTATAGCATGGGGGACTGTATTCACAGATCAGAATGAGTTAGGTGCAGCAGTATCCATACCTAACTCACCTGACCTACCCCGCATCTTGCCCCCTTTTTCAGGAACCATATGGCAGTTAAGAGTGCCAATCGCTTCCTTGACCACGCCCCCCCGGCCCCTCCCCCCACCCACTCTTCTTACAAAAGGGCAGTGGCCCCCGTTGCACGCCTCTTCCTTCATAAATATCTACGTGCGGTCATAAAAAACTACACATACTCATTCTACATATCTAAATGGTAGGTAGATTGTGTAAATGACCTACTATGTACAATTTCTAGGATCAGTTGGCACACTCACGCTTTATTGTGTATTATAATTCTCCCTTCAGTTGGTGATTTCTCCCATATTCTCTGGGCACTTGGTAGGCTTTTTAGGTGCGTATATTTAAGAAGGATATATTGCGCATCTGTTGTAACTTAATTTATCCTGAGTTATATAATTTTCTGCACCAGTAAGAGGAGAGTAGGTTCACACTTTATAATAATTGAAGTGTTTA
>WWET01007543.1:14472-25045 GCA_011038615.1 Limnodynastes dumerilii | reverse complement strand
CAGGGGGGGGGGGTGGAGCCGCAGCCGCAGCCGCTGGGGACCTATAACTGCCCCAAGTATTGTCCCATAAAATAATAAGAATGCTGAGGAGGAAAAGCCTACGTTCCACAGCCGGTGAGTGCAGGGGTCATGAGTGGGGCCCCAGCCACCATTTAGGGCCACAGAACACAGTCCTGTGATAAAGGTACTCATTGTAGCCCCAACATATGATATATAATCTATTATAATGATAAGCCCACAGTTATAACACAATAACTTCCCACTGATATTGGAGATATTGCTGACATAATACATTAATATAGTGACTCTATACTTCCCCCAATATACCCTCCCAGCTCTATAAGGCACATGAGGGGCCACACAGGACCCCTGACAGGGTACATGAGGGGTCACACAGGAGCCCTGCACAGGGCACATGACCAGCATAGGTCACAGGCAGCACATACAGGGTCACAGTGGCCCTTCAAGGTCCCCAGTAGGGGGCATCAGTGTGGCCCCTCTCCCCCCTCTGGGTCCTGTCCCCTCCCCCAGTATCAGAGGCTGCAGATCCCCAAATCTCACCTGAAATTCGGCGAAATCCTCGCAGCTCACCTCCTCACTGGGCGCAGCCATATTGGAGAAAGCCGGGGGCCTCGCTGTCCCTGACCACTGACCTCCCGCTTAGGTGTCCTCGGAGAACGCCTGACCCGGGGGAGCAGAGCGCATCTTGCGTCCGTCCTGAGGGCGGGGTCCTGTCACCCTGTGAGATCGCTTTTACGCTGTGACAGTATTATAAATAGTCTATAATCGCTGTCGTGAACCCTGACCTCCTCCGTGTTCATACACTGGGGATTGTCTCCATCACGGTGTATCAGCGGGGGCCATTTTGTTAGCGATTATTCATACAAGCGAGCAGCGTTGGCTACAGTAAAATGGCCTTCCGTTATGAAGACTTAGTAGAAAATAAAGGTAGCTACTGGCTTCCTATTGGTTAACGGTCTCGCTTTTCACTTTCTGCCTTTTTATTGGCCAGCGAAGTAATGTGTCTCCTGTCTCATTGGCTGAGCTGTGAACCCGGTCTCCATCCCTATTAGCTGGCGCGGGACTCTTCTTAAGGGCCATTGGCTGCGGTGTCAGGGGCGGGCTCTGCTGTTGTTGTCACGTTGAGCTGACATTCAGCCGCGGGATACAGGCGCAGGATGCTGGGAGCGGTGCTGAGGCGGAGCGGCCTGCGCTCATTGGCTGGTGGGTGGTCGTGATCCGCGGATCCTCAGATACAGTATTCCCTGCAGGAGGCGCTGTCACCTGCTGCTGGAGGGAGGGGGTCTGTGATATTATATCTGCACCCCCTGTATGTGGGACCCCTGTGATATCTCTGCACCCCCTGTATGTGGGACCCCTGTGATATCTCTGCACCCCCTGTATGTGGGGCCCCTGTCATATTATACCTGCACCCCTTGTATGTGGGGCCCCAGTGATATCTCTGCACCCCCTGTATGTGTGGCTCCTGTGATATTATATCTGCACCCCTTGTATGTGGGGCCCATGTGATATATCTGCACCCCTTGTATGTGGGGCCCCTGTGATATCTCTGCAGCCCCTGTGATATGATATCTGCACCCCTTGTATGTGGGGCCCCTGTGATATTATATCTGCACCCCTTTTATGTGGGGCCCCTGTGATATATCTGCACCCCCTGTATGTGGGGCCCCTGCGATATTATATCTGCACCCCTTTTATGTGGGGCCCCTGTGAGATAATTGCACACCCTGCATGTGGGGTCCCTGTAATATTATATCTGCTCCCCCTGTATGTGGAGTTCTTGTGATATTATATATGCACCCCCTGTATGTGGAGTTCTTGTGATATTATATCTGCACCCCCTGTATGTGGAGTTCTTGTGATATTATATATGCACCCCCTGTATGTGGAGTTCCTGTGATATTATATCTGCTCCCCCTGTATGTGGAGTTCTTGTGATATTATATATACACCCCCTGTATGTGGAGTTCCTGTGATATTATATCTGCTCCCCCTGTATGTGGAGTTCTTGTGATATTATATATACACCCCCTGTATGTGGAGTTCCTGTGATATTATATCTGCTCCCCCTGTATGTGGAGTTCTTGTGATATTATATATACACCCCCTGTATGTGGAGTTCTTGTGATATTATATATACACCCCCTGTATGTGGAGTTCTTGTGATATTATATATACACCCCCTGTATGTGGAGTTCTTGTGATATTATATATACACCCCCTGTATGTGGAGTTCTTGTGATATTATATATACACCCCCTGTATGTGGAGTTCTTGTGATATTATATATACACCCCCTGTATGTGGAGTTCTTGTGATATTATATATACACCCCCTGTATGTGGAGTTCTTGTGATATTATATATACACCCCCTGTATGTGGAGTTCTTGTGATATTATATATACACCCCCTGTATGTGGAGTTCTTGTGATATTATATATACACCCCCTGTATGTGGAGTTCTTGTGATATTATATATACACCCCCTGTATGTGGAGTTCTTGTGATATTATATATACACCCCCTGTATGTGGAGTTCTTGTGATATTATATATACACCCCCTGTATGTGGAGTTCTTGTGATATTATATATACACCCCCTGTATGTGGAGTTCTTGTGATATTATATATACACCCCCTGTATGTGGAGTTCTTGTGATATTATATATACACCCCCTGTATGTGGAGTTCTTGTGATATTATATATACACCCCCTGTATGTGGAGTTCTTGTGATATTATATATACACCCCCTGTATGTGGAGTTCTTGTGATATTATATATACACCCCCTGTATGTGGAGTTCTTGTGATATTATATATACACCCCCTGTATGTGGAGTTCTTGTGATATTATATATACACCCCCTGTATGTGGAGTTCTTGTGATATTATATATACACCCCCTGTATGTGGAGTTCTTGTGATATTATATATACACCCCCTGTATGTGGAGTTCTTGTGATATTATATATACACCCCCTGTATGTGGAGTTCTTGTGATATTATATATACACCCCCTGTATGTGGAGTTCTTGTGATATTATATATACACCCCCTGTATGTGGAGTTCTTGTGATATTATATATACACCCCCTGTATGTGGAGTTCTTGTGATATTATATATACACCCCCTGTATGTGGAGTTCTTGTGATATTATATATACACCCCCTGTATGTGGAGTTCTTGTGATATTATATATACACCCCCTGTATGTGGAGTTCTTGTGATATTATATATACACCCCCTGTATGTGGAGTTCTTGTGATATTATATATACACCCCCTGTATGTGGAGTTCTTGTGATATTATATATACACCCCCTGTATGTGGAGTTCTTGTGATATTATATATACACCCCCTGTATGTGGAGTTCTTGTGATATTATATATACACCCCCTGTATGTGGAGTTCTTGTGATATTATATATACACCCCCTGTATGTGGAGTTCTTGTGATATTATATATACACCCCCTGTATGTGGAGTTCTTGTGATATTATATATACACCCCCTGTATGTGGAGTTCTTGTGATATTATATATACACCCCCTGTATGTGGAGTTCTTGTGATATTATATATACACCCCCTGTATGTGGAGTTCTTGTGATATTATATATACACCCCCTGTATGTGGAGTTCTTGTGATATTATATATACACCCCCTGTATGTGGAGTTCTTGTGATATTATATATACACCCCCTGTATGTGGAGTTCTTGTGATATTATATATACACCCCCTGTATGTGGAGTTCTTGTGATATTATATATACACCCCCTGTATGTGGAGTTCTTGTGATATTATATATACACCCCCTGTATGTGGAGTTCTTGTGATATTATATATACACCCCCTGTATGTGGAGTTCTTGTGATATTATATATACACCCCCTGTATGTGGAGTTCTTGTGATATTATATATACACCCCCTGTATGTGGAGTTCTTGTGATATTATATATACACCCCCTGTATGTGGAGTTCTTGTGATATTATATATACACCCCCTGTATGTGGAGTTCTTGTGATATTATATATACACCCCCTGTATGTGGAGTTCTTGTGATATTATATATACACCCCCTGTATGTGGAGTTCTTGTGATATTATATATACACCCCCTGTATGTGGAGTTCTTGTGATATTATATATACACCCCCTGTATGTGGAGTTCTTGTGATATTATATATACACCCCCTGTATGTGGAGTTCTTGTGATATTATATATACACCCCCTGTATGTGGAGTTCTTGTGATATTATATATACACCCCCTGTATGTGGAGTTCTTGTGATATTATATATACACCCCCTGTATGTGGAGTTCTTGTGATATTATATATACACCCCCTGTATGTGGAGTTCTTGTGATATTATATATACACCCCCTGTATGTGGAGTTCTTGTGATATTATATATACACCCCCTGTATGTGGAGTTCTTGTGATATTATATATACACCCCCTGTATGTGGAGTTCTTGTGATATTATATATACACCCCCTGTATGTGGAGTTCTTGTGATATTATATATACACCCCCTGTATGTGGAGTTCTTGTGATATTATATATACACCCCCTGTATGTGGAGTTCTTGTGATATTATATATACACCCCCTGTATGTGGAGTTCTTGTGATATTATATATACACCCCCTGTATGTGGAGTTCTTGTGATATTATATATACACCCCCTGTATGTGGAGTTCTTGTGATATTATATATACACCCCCTGTATGTGGAGTTCTTGTGATATTATATATACACCCCCTGTATGTGGAGTTCTTGTGATATTATATATACACCCCCTGTATGTGGAGTTCTTGTGATATTATATATACACCCCCTGTATGTGGAGTTCTTGTGATATTATATATACACCCCCTGTATGTGGAGTTCTTGTGATATTATATATACACCCCCTGTATGTGGAGTTCTTGTGATATTATATATACACCCCCTGTATGTGGAGTTCTTGTGATATTATATATACACCCCCTGTATGTGGAGTTCTTGTGATATTATATATACACCCCCTGTATGTGGAGTTCTTGTGATATTATATATACACCCCCTGTATGTGGAGTTCTTGTGATATTATATATACACCCCCTGTATGTGGAGTTCTTGTGATATTATATATACACCCCCTGTATGTGGAGTTCTTGTGATATTATATATACACCCCCTGTATGTGGAGTTCTTGTGATATTATATATACACCCCCTGTATGTGGAGTTCTTGTGATATTATATATACACCCCCTGTATGTGGAGTTCTTGTGATATTATATATACACCCCCTGTATGTGGAGTTCTTGTGATATTATATATAGTAATAATAATAATAATAATAATAATAATATAATAATAACTATTCTAATGTTCTAATAATAATATAATAATCATCATTCTGATATTATAATAATACCATTTCTGATGTCTGTAATGCTGGGTGCTGACATGTGATCCGCCCAGTGTAAATGTTTATTTATCTATTATATCTTAAGGTGTCGCACATCACCCGCTGCATCGTACTGAGGGGTGATCAGAGCCGCCATTACCAGAGGCCTCCCCTGATCCTTATATATTCCTCCTCTCTCTGCTGCCCCCTGTAGAGATTAGTATAAAACTACAGTATATATCTCTATGGTAATCTGTGAACATTGTGCTTCCTCCATGTCTTTCCAGTGAGCCGGGCCGCCGTTTCTCTCCCTAAACCTCTGTGTGCCCCCGGTGTGAGCAGGAGATGGCTGTGTAGTAAGACGGACGCCGACAAGCCCAGTGACCCGGGTGAGTTCAGTGTGACACAGGGGGAAACACAGGTCCATCGCTGGCCATAAAGGCTGAATTCAGAGGAACGTCCGGGTCAGTAATACACAATACAGCGTCTCGCACAATGGCCGGGGTTCTTGGCAACGCAGGCGCCTCAGCCGGGTTTATGGGGTAAACCTGTGATCAGCTTCCAATGGATTCCTGTGATTTTATTCTAGTTAGAGGAGTGCACCCTGAAATACTGTCCCCGTCTGTCCTCTGTGTCATCCAGACTCTGCAATATCTTATTATTTATTATTTATGACCAGGTTTTTATATGGTGCTTTACAATATTACAATCACTGTAACAAGACTGGGTGGCAACAGACAGACGGGGCGGGTGAGAGGGCCCTGCCGCAGGCTTACACTCTATTGGACATATTAGGGATTGATACATAAGGGAGAATATCTTGTGTATTATACATAAATTATAGAGGGATCATATACACAGGTCATAATGAGCTGGACAGCATATGGCGTGATACCTTTATTACTCAGTAGTTTCCATAATGTGGCAATAAATCATCTTTTTCACGTATTTACTAGGTAAAGGTTTGGAAAATGTTCACATATCATATAACGAGGCGATTCCCCTCAAATACAGGTACCCCAAATGCGGGCAGGAGCCATTCTCCCGGTACATGACATGACTGATGGTGTCACTACCCATAATGCAAGGGGGATTGATCCTGTCCAGAGTTGTCATGTGGTATTTGCGCAGGGAAGTGGTTAATATTCCGGTGTCCCAGGCCGCCATTGTCCACCAAATATTGGCCAATAGACTCCATGTTATATGTGGCCAAGGTCAAATAATATAAAAAGGATAAATGGATAGATTACTTATTGGCATCGTGTGTCTGTCATGGTAATAATCCGCCTCTTCCCTAGGTCCGTCGTTTAAGATTCCCGGACACAAGCCGAGCGATTTTGAGAAGAGGATTTTGTTGTGGGGAGGAAGATTCAAGACAGAGTCTGATATCCCGGAGTTTGTGTCGTGAGTAACGCAGCTCCCTCATATACCGGGGAGAGGGGGCGGTCCTTTAGTTACACAACATGGCGGTGAGTTTGCGGCCAATCCCAGCGCAGCTGGAGAGACGGTCATCCGCGAGCTGTAATGTACGGTGTCTTCACTTTGAGCTTAGGTTTGTGGTATTGCCAGCGTCGCGTGGACGCAAAAATAAAAGCAATCCCTGGGGCGCCAGATTAGCGCTTATTTAAAAAAAAAAAAATCCAAAAAGTCTATAAATATCGGAAGTGGTAACGCAACAGAGGCCGCTGCACCAAGGAGCGCCGATCCCAAAAATCCAAACAGCGCAAAGATGCGTCGGTATGTTACCCAGGATCGGACCTCGTGTCTCAAGGTACCTCCGCTGGTTTGGGTATTGTTTACCTGGCGTGCGCAGTGTAAATACGCCACACCGTCAGACCGCTGCTCGGCTCAGACTTTGATCGGATGTCTCGGATGCATGCGCTGATCGCAGAGACAGATCTGACTTCACGAAAAACGGCGACTTCTGTATCCAGTCCAGGATGTAGAACGCAACAGCCGCCGTCCCCTGGGATTTCCCAGTAAATGATCGTTATTGCCCGGCCCTCTGCGCATCCCTCGCGTTCTCCGGCACGTTGCTCCGACACTGTGTCTGGAAACGCCCAACACCATGAGCTCCCATTGGCTAAAGCAAACCACCTGACAGAGCCCTGAAGAGTTTCTATAGAGCTGCGCTAATCTCTGATAGGGGAAAGAGAGTAACGATATTCTGTCTTCCTTTCCAGCTACGATATGGTGGACGCCGCAAAGAGCAAGGTGCGGGTCAAGTTTGCCGTCTTCATGATGCTTTTAACCATCGTTGGCTGCGTTGTAATGGTCATCTCCGGGAAACGGGTGAGCGCCAGACGCCATCTCACTCCGCTCCGAAAGGGAGAACGAGATTAGTATCGGGGGAGAGTTGCTAACACTAATGGACCAATCAGATGGCTAGGTAGATAGTACATGGAAGATCTGCTGGCTGGTGGGTGGAGTGTGAAGAACCAGGCTTTGGTCAGGGCTGGTAAGGGCACCGTGGTCCATCCCCGTGGTTATTCCTCATTATGGGACAAGTAAAGCAAATAAACTACAACTCTAAAAGTTCTGAAAAGAAAATGTGGGTGTGCCCAGCAGCACCCAATCAGATTCCAGCTATCGGTCTCGAGTATGACGTAGAGTTCTGATTGGCTGGTACAGACGACGCCTCCTTTTTCCGTGTGTTGGATGTTGTCGTTCCTCTTCGCCGGATGTTCAGATCTCTCTCTGTATGACGCATGATCTGCCCCGGGTGATGGCTTCTCCGGGGAATAGGCCCTGGCCTGCGTACCAGGTCACTCTCCTCTCTCTATCCTGTATGTTACACGTGGCTGCATTCCTGGGGCTTGGCAGAGATTTAGAGGACACACAAGGTCGATCCTGTGGTGTATAATTAGCTGAATTCTTGGCTGCGTTCTGCATCCAGGACGTGACCTCCGGTGACTCATCGGGAAATCATTAACGGTTAATCGCAGATTTTTATGGGAAGATAAAGTGATTGCACTTATTAATAATATAATAATAGTATAATAATAATACAATAACCAGCATTAAGCAGATGTACACATAGTAAAGGCCAGAGATCTCTAGCTTAATGTTTTATAGTAAAATGTTAGCTCCTCTCTGCCACTTGCGCTCGAAATGGCGCGGATTCACTAGCCTTACGCAAATCTTCATCCGGAGGAGCGCGCACTTGCAAAATGCAGGGTTTCCCATTTCCTGCAAAGGGAATGCGCCCATTTTACCATAGTCTGGAAGCGACGCAGAGATTGTACAGCACCAGAATTTCCTAGCAACAGAAAGTAATTAAACCCCCGATGCCAGTATTATCATGCGGAATATAGATAGTCAGCTTATGTGGCACTAATGACCTGTTCAGGTACTGTGTCTATAGACGGAGCAGTGAAAATATGAAATCCACCTGCTTGATAATGTATACCCCCCTCACATGCCGCCACACCCGCTCTAACCTGCTAGACATGACGGGGTCCGGTGGTAGCCTCCACAGAGGATCCATCAGACTGTGATCTGGGGAATTTGGAGCCAAGGGAACAGCTCTCGGACTTGTAGTATCCATGGACAGCCATAGGTGGCGCCCTTCATGTGCTCTTACTATGCTGCCCATTCTTTGGTTCCGCATAGTGATTTGATTGGCTCCTGTGACCGTGTTCTCTGTAAAGTGACGTCTTGTGTGTGTGTTCTCCCGCAGGCCGCGAGGCAGAACCTGACATTGGCCAACGTGAACCTGGAGAAGAAGGCTCGTAACAAGGAGGAGAGTGAGAAGTAGTCGCAGCGCGCAGATTACGGAGGACGCTTCCAGCAATGTGTCGCTTTTAGCAGTAGTTTAATCCCCCTCGCGTGTGTCAGGGTGATATGTAAATCGCTGAGCATTATGGGATAGCGTGCGGTTATTGCACCATCACTGAATAAATTATAGCACCTCCTGTGGGGTCTGTCATGTGACATCATCTACAGCGAGAGATAGCGGAACCTATAAGGGGAGGAGCTTCTGTGTCATCGTCTGTGGAGTCCACCGGATCGTTTACCAATAGAGAGAGGCATTATATAGCAACGGCGTTCTATCAGATGTCATTAGTCTGTTCCGCTGATACCGCGACCCAGGGCTCTCCGGTCACAGACGTCAGTATTTAATGTGCATCAGATCATTCTCATGTCACAGCTTTGTCACAATAAAGAATAATGTTTCCATCTACGGTCCCCAGTCATCATTTATCACATCCCCCCCTGTCCCTGCTCTGAGTTATGTCACATCCCCCCTGTCCCTGCTCTGAGTTATGTCACATCCCCCCTGTCACTGCTCTGAGTTACGTCACGTCCTTTATTCTTTGTGACATATAACTTGATGAGGTTGGATGTTACTTGTGGGATTACACCAGCGTGTACGGGGGTGAGGACCATTATTCCAGAGAGTTGTCATATACACAGTATGTCCTTGCACCTGGCAGCTTATCGGGTGTGGGATAACATTTGGACGGGGGAGTACTCTGTTAGTATTCGCTTGTCACATCTGTAAACCTAATGCAATGCAGGCAGCTTGTAATAGTAACATAATACTCTATCGTCCACGTATTGACCTGTCAGCATAACCAGCAAGAACAGACGCAGCTCATCTGTGTGTACACGATTTTCTAATTGTCTGTCGTCATGTAATCATCATCATTGTGCTCATAGTTTATCATCAATCCGCATTGTCCACAAACTTGTGATGTGATTGATGGAGCCGGGAACGGCCATTGGCTGATACTACAGACAGTCACCTGGTGACATAATTCTTACCACCTCTTACGTGTAATGCAGAATAGGGAGTTCTCCATGTTCCAGTGATATGAGGGCGGCCGCCTGCTCCATTCAGATGGAAAACGTGGACCGGAGCACTCTGGGAGGTCAGAAAGGGATTTTGGGATAAGTGACTATGGGGCTGATCCAGAGCAACGCCCGCCGTCGTGACGTAGTAAGATCGGCTGAAAATGATGCTGCCCGGAGTAACTACGGCAACGCCCGATCGTGGATCAGGCGTCCGTAGCACCAGTGTAGTAACGCTGGAGGGCGCGTCCCCCAGCGTTACTACGCTGAGGTTAGTGTAGGGAGGCGGGGGGAGGGAGGGTAATGAGGCTGGGAGGGCGGCGTTATCGTACTAACGCCGCCGTCCCAGCGTATTTAC
>WWET01007542.1:16798-38700 GCA_011038615.1 Limnodynastes dumerilii | reverse complement strand
GATTGGCCGGTGCTGGGTGATACTGACTCTTGTGCGCTCTCTGAGTAATTGGTTTTTTGCGAGGAGACACATGAGTTTTACAGGAGAAAAAGAAGATGGACAGAAAGAAGAGGAGCCGAAGCGTCAGAGGAGGCAGAAGATAGATTCCCAGGAGAAGAAATCCATCTCTGAAGACCACCACCAGAAGAAGAGGAGGAGACGACGAGACAGGAGATGGAAGGATGAGGAGTCCTTCATCTACCTGAAGGCGAAGAAGATCAAAGACATGGAGGAGAAACAGCCAACACCAGGTACAAAGGGTAAGGGGGTCAGTGTGTAGAGAGAGGGTCTTACTATGGGCCTTGTAGAACATTATCACAGAGACATAAACACTAAACTAATGTCATTTTATTTTACTTCATGTGTTACATGAGCACATTATAAACATCTAATGAATCAATGAGAACATTATAAGGAACTTTATCATCTGTAATGTAACGGGTCCTGGCTGCCTGTACTGTACAGAGAGGTTGACATGTTGTATTGTGAAACAAAATATACAAATCCATCATTATTCCAAATTATCCTATTGATGTTTCCATATTTTACCACACATTTCATGTAGAAGTAAATTCACTTTCATTTGGATGTTATAATTATAACAAAATTAGCTGGAGATAAAACTTACACTATAACCATTCTATTATTGTAACATTGTTATTGTACATTAGTATTAGAGTTTTTCAATAATATTATTTGCAAAATAAATTTTTAACTGACTAAGGTATTGCTATTCATAATAACTGTATAATGAGCAAGTCTAAATAAATTACAGTGTTGGTTCTGTTTTTATTTTCATAACTATCACAGTTTCTGTAGTTGAAGTAGCTGCTTTATATATATATATATAATTATCACATAATTGATAAGGGAATAATAGGAAAGACACACAGACAACATCAATATATAAATATCAATCATTAAAAAATAAATGTCTCCCAGTTTGGAAGTATTACTCCGTGCATCTATTTTTCTCTAACATAGGGGCCTATTTAGCAAGAGCATTTGTAACAATGTTACTCTATGGCGATGGAGCCTGATAATATTTAGCAACTCTAAAAGCATTAATCTCCTCCGTTTTACACTTACACCAGGCCTGAGCTGGGACAACATTTTATCAGGAAGCGCAGGGAATGTGGGCAGATACTGCTCTCGCAGCAGCACTAAACCGCCCCCTTTCTCATTTAATTATGGTGGAACCCATTCCACTAGTGTAGAGCACATGGAAGGGATCACCAGTGGTTTAGCCGCTTTGCGTCTACCTTTTTCCTCTCACTCCCATTTTGCGCATGCACAGTACTAATACACCTTACACCTAAATCAGCTCTTTCTCTTTACATTATGTAAGCAATATATGTCCCAAACTTGGTTCCCTAAGGAGTCTCCTCTGCAGGCCCCGACATGGCCAGATGTCTCAACCGGTTCACGTTAAATGAGGTGATCAGAGAAGGAGGTTTCGTAAAAGTAGGTGTTATGATTTTCAGTTTCCTCTTAGGATTTAGTATGGGGAATATATAGAGCTGAATATATAGATATCACACATATCAATATATTGGGGCAGGTCCAGAACAACGCTTCTGTGCGAATTTATCGGTTATTGACATCGGTTATGCGGCCAAAAGTTAAGGTAGGGTTTGGAAAGCGGAACTCGGTCAAAGTAAGTACATTCAAGGGGTGTGCCAAGGGGAGTGTATAGAAGGTACGCACGCATAAATACGCTACGCTAGTAAACGGATTGCAAGCAGAGTTCTGGATCTACCCTCTTATATGTAAGGGAATGTCAAAGCTGTAACTCTATTGTAACACATTAATGGTACTCACAGAATTGTAAAAAAAATACATAAATTCACAAAGATGTATATTTGCATTTAGTGTTACTCTAAATAATAAATTGCACATTACAACTTCTCAACATGTCATATTTCAATGTTTCATCACACACACAGACACACACACACACACACACACACACTTTATGTATAAGAGATTTGTAGGTAAAATCTCTGTTATGTTAGATCCTGCAGGCTACAGACTACATCAGCAGTAAGCAACTCGCAATGAAGATGATGAAGAAGGAAGATCTGCGAAGAAGAGATGAACAGAAAGTCCTCATGGAGAAAATGGCCCTGAAGCTCGCCAATGGATGTCCCTTCTTGATCCACAGCTTCATGGCCTTCCAGAGCAAGGTATGTCCATGACTGTGACAATAAACCTTGTGTACATCTACAATACACATACATGTTATAACTGGGTAGAAGTATTTTTAGGGCAGAGAGTGAAAAGAAGTACACAGCAGTTTAGAGCAGACATGTTACTATGTTCTACATCAGTTACAATCATTTTAATTAATTCTTAAGTCCGGTAAGGTTATATAAAAGGTGAGACTGTTCTGTATAACGTGTGACTCTCTACTGATTGTGTTCCCTTAACAGACCTTCATCAGCTTTGCGATGGACTACGCCAGCGAAGGAGATCTACAGGACATGCTGTATAGAAGAGGAGCACTAGAGACCACCGCTGCAAGGTAAGTCCTATTAATGAGGGTAACTGTATGTATAAGAATATATGGGACACTGGAGGTTACAGTGTGGATAATGACCTACATTATAATAACACATAGAGGGCCGTATGCAGAGCTCCGGCCACATTGCAAATGCAACCGGAGTTCTCCGAAATGTTCTACTGCGCAGTAATTCTGTAACGTAATCTATGTTACTTGTTGCAACATAGATTACATATATCTACGTTGCAATGAGTAACGTAGATTACATTACAGAATTACTGCGCATGCGCAGTAGAACATATCAGAGAACTCCGGCCACATTGCAAGCTCTGCATATGGCCCAGAGTCACTCCCGTTCTCACATTCACAACATATGCTCTAACTAAACAAAATATATTAACAAAATAAATGTTTTAACATATCTTATGTGCTTTAACCATTGTATATGTATTAGGAAAATAAATGCATTTTCTACACGTTGCAAGGGTGCCAATAGGTCTCAGGGTTGGGGGACAAACACATGCGCGATCTGACCAACACATCTAGTAAATGACAGATTATAACATTCTTCCCAACTTTCCTGTAAATGAGAAACATATTCTTATATTCCTGTAACAGATTCTACGCTGCAGAGATCATCGTTGGACTCCAGTTCCTTCACCATTAGGGCTTCCTCCATCGGTAAGTGCACTTTTCCCTTAATATTTATAAAACAAGATAAACATCCAATACTGAATACACATGACTTTCCCAGGTGTGATTGCATCTACAATGATACATGAAAGACTGTCTGATATTAATACTATTTTGTATTGTCTTAGACTATTCACCAATATAATTAACAGAACACTTATAAATCTTTATCATGATTACATGATTCAATGCTCTTATGTTAGAATTGAATCTTTTTATGAATGAATAAATATCCCCCAACCTCGTCTTTTTACAGAGACCTGAAGGCAGCAAACATCCTGATCGATGCTCCTGGACACATCAGGATTGCCGACTTTGGGCTCGCCGTGCAGAAGACCTGTGGCGCTACCGGATGTGTTGGCACAGTTGGCTTCATTGCCCCAGAGGTAAAGTGAAGTGAGGATATGTAATTACTATTAATATGTTAGAAGACATTATATACATGTAATACATTTATGCATTTTCACATACACATTTTCACAGTCAGGAAATTAGTAAAAGAATTTGCAGATAAACGTATAAATGTTTTCCTTCTACATAGCAGCACACATTGTACTATAAATAACTGTGCAGGACTATACTCTAGTGGACACCATAGAGTAGTTTATTACGATATGCCTAACATAGTAAATTGTCTCCTTTATAACAGATGCTTATGAACCTGCCGTACAACACTGGAGTGGACTGGTTCTCCTTCGGTGTCATGCTGTTCTGTATGGCAACCGGTAGGTCCCAGTTCCATTGTCATCTCTTGGTGAGACCTGTCTTCGTCCAAGACCCTGTGATGTTAAACCAAAATTTTATATTGTTCTCATTGCTCTTTTTAGCTCCTGTGTGACGATCCGGACATGCGTCTGGGAGTCAATGGCCGGATTCGTCACCATCCCTACTTCTGATATGGGATATTTTGGCCACTTCCATTTATACAATAGCATCATTATATCATGTAAACCATGAATTATAATCTACCATCAATAAAGGTTTTGTCCTATTGTTGTGATACTAGAGCCCAAGGTTAGTCTTATGGGTCTTTATTTTGACTCTAATTATAGAACCATGTCTGTCTAATATTCAGTGATTTATTTATTTCTCATTCTTTCAACCACTTGTGAGGAAACTTCTACTGCCTCCACCTGACACCATCCACCAGAAATCATCCTCTGGGTGCCATACAACATCCAGCCAACATTCAAAACATCCAAAGACCTTCCATCAGCCCTGATTACATCAGTTGGTTGAATGCCACCCATCATCACTCGAAGGTAAAGAAAAGTATATGGAATATTTCATTCTGTATATCATACACATTTACGTTCTATATACATGTGTATTTATTTATATTTTTTGCACACAAATAACTTATCTAATTTATATTACAGTAGTCTTATATTAACTGTCTCTTATTATATTTGTGCAATGTTACAAAATATTAATTGGTGTTTATATTATAATCTATATAATCAATAATCTATATTATAATCTTATAGGAAATAACACTGTGATAAAAAATATGTTTTTTTTTTATCTTTGATTATATTATAGCATAGGTTGAAGATAAAGAGAAGAACCAAGAACATTATAAAAGAGTGTTGTTAGGGTTCCTTTAATAACATGATTAATATTTTTCTTAAATGATATAATATGTAAAATAAAATATAGTACTGTTGTGTTTTAATTCAAATATACCTTTTGGTTAATACTCATTTGATTAAATTATAATTATGTGTTTATTAAATATATTTTTTATTATGTTTTATTTGTAAAATTATGTCATTTTATTAGATAATATTAATAATTAGTTAATGAAATTCAGTTATATTCATTGAAAAATGTAGTACTCTTTATATTTTCATTGTTATCTGCTTGAGATTTATCATAGATTTGTTAATGTTCTACATTTGTTAAATGGACTTTTATAATGTATAAATAATAAATCTGAAAGTTATTTTACAATTTGTAATCTTGTTTCATTCTAGTGTAACTGTGTGTATAAAAGAAGATACTATCAGATCGGCTGTATAACAACAAGGGAGTTAGGGCTCCAATTATGAAACCATTTTTTAAAACATGAAAATGAAGTGATCAGTATTTGCAAATCGATGATCACCATGGAAAACCAGTGTTTCTAATGGTGAACGCTAACTATTTCATATGTGTTTGCCTTTTCATTCGTCCTAATGCCGACACATTGAAGATTTACAAAGTGTAAGAGTAACAGTGAAAAGTCTCAGCAGTCACTCGGTATACCCCCTTCCCCCCCTAATCCTATGCAGCTACTCCCACCCCTGTCACTCCTAGTGTAGGTAATAAAACACTAAAATATTTTTAAACTATGATTTTTTTTATAAATAAAAATAAATTAATACATTTTGGCAATAATAACAATCAAACAAACAACCCCCCTGCAAACACACACAGCTACACATAAACATACACACACATAAACACAAACAGTAACACACTAAATATTTTTTCCACTAAATAACCAATAGTGTAACATTTTCATATATAAAATAGGTATGATTGATTATTTACAAAATAAATACATTTTATTGTAAAAACAAAACCACACACATGTAAACCCGTAACCTCTACGGTCATACCCCCCCTCCATATGCCCAATTCCGTCCGATCTTTGAAGCGATATAGGGTGGGCCTGACCAGTATTCTGGGGAGACATCCCGGAAGAAGACCAGTTACCGTAGGTGAGTACAAGAAGGTTACAAGCTTGGGGACCATTATTTCGCCTGAGTCCTGGATGAGTTCTTTTACATATATCCTTCGCTATAATTTTAAATCATTTTATATATAATTTATCCTCCATATATTTTTATAATATTTTATGCCATAAGGAATTTATATGTTATTTGGTGGATGTTTTTTATTTTCACTTCACAGTTAATATTATTCCTCCCTTAATTTGCCTTTAGCATCTAGGTATTCATCATAATTATGGGTTAGGGATTTTATATAATGGGATGAGTAGGGATGCCGTGTGGCTCCTACACCACCTTTTATAGGGGTCCCTTCCCTTTAAAACCTGATATTAGTAATAAGGCAGACTTTGTGGGAATTTTTTATCTTTTTTAATATATTTGGAATTTATAGGATATAGGATAGGTACCATCGTATGACTGAATATTAATGGGGAGGGAATTTATATGACAGGGTGAGAAGGGGTCCCTTCCCTAATTAAATTTATATATCCTGGTACTATAACTTATGGGACTCAATAAAAAATATATCAATAAAAATACAAGATAAGTGGATTATACTTTCTTCAGTTTATCTCATTAACCCTTAATGTTGATCAATATGCATCATCTCACCCTCTGTCACTTTTAATATAGTAATGTCACTTTATTTACAAAGCACTGTTTCTTTAATTGGATAGGACTGTCACTTAATATGTGAGCACTGTCACTTTAATTGTTTAACACAGTATGAGAATTGTTTATACATTTATTTTTATCTGTTTAATACCGGTATAGTGGTTATATTTCTATATACAATGAATTTAAAGAGCGGCATAGATTACCTTGATACTCCGGTTGCGATGGAAACCAGAAACAAATCACGTCAACACCAGCTGCTTCAAGCGGGGTTTAAATACCCCGAATTTACAACACTGAGCATCACTTGAGAAAGAGGCTTCACCCAAAACGCGTCGCAGATTGCTCATCGAAGGATACCGGAACTCCTGACTCTTCAACCCATCTGTTCACTCTGATGGTCTCTTCACCATCCAGCGGTGCCCGGGCCTGTTTGATGCGCTCCAGCACCACCATATGCATACAGTTGCGGAATTTGGAAGTTAAGGGAAGTTCCCAGTTACCCCCTTTTAATGTTGCGTATTTTATGTGAATAGTAAAGTTGGATTTTAATGCTTATTCCGTGCTCTTGTTTCCTTTTTATTAAGGTACACAGTATGGATTACCAACTGGATTTATATGCCGCTCTTTATATTTAAGACATTCATTGTTTTAATTGGAGTTTGGGACTTTTCATCGTTCTGGGACTGTTTTTGGGACTATATTTGGGACTTTTTTTCACCATTTTTAAGCTTCATGAATTGATACTATCTTATTTATCCAATAGATTGAAGAAAAGATTTTAGATTTATACACCAGTTTATGCAATTTATATAAGGTCATTTACATTGCACTTTATCACTTATTGTGAGATTTATTTAGAATAATAGATTCCTATGAAGAAATTCTCTGCACTTCATTTGCACTTTATTGTTTGAACAGAAGCACTTCACGCTCTATACTGCACTTTATAATCTAAAGGGTTATTTATTTCATTTATTTATTTATTTATTTATTATCCAGTTTGTTTCCCTCAGCACCTTAGTGTGTATTCTAATATATATATTTTTAGAACATGTACACACGCACACCCACACACACACACACACACACATACTCAGGTGTACACAATATATATTTTAAAGAAAACAAAAAAGTAGTTGGAGTCAGCGCTCACTACGTTCCCCTGCCCCTGTATTTAGTAGGGGACCAAATAATGTTGTCAGAATGTGCAGTATTCCTCAAAATCAATAGTATGCAGATCTCCAATGCTTTCTAGAGAAGATGTTTCACCACAAACCAATGCGACAAGCACACCACAATAATATTATATATGGTACTCCAGAAACACCTCCAATCTCATACAGCTGGAAGGCAAAAAATCAAAAGTTCAGGTAATGTAACAAGTTGTCACACAGTCCGTTCAATGCGGCTCAAAACAGTTCATAGATATCCACATAGATCCACAAACCACATTACTTTGTTTCCACGCAAGTACTGGTGCGATACAATGTTTATATATTTTGTTTTCTATATACTGTTTGGGAGTTGCATATATCCATTTAGCCCTGGTAGTGTGGAGTCTAAGCACATATTACTTTCCTTTTATTTTTTCCTTCCGTTTTGGGGGGGAAAGTTTTTTGTGTTATATACTTACAATATATATTTTGCCAACCGAATAATCAATGGTGTAATAATAAATATAAAATAGGGAGAGTTGATTATACATTTTATCTTAAAAACAAACAAAATCACAAACAGAAACAAACACAGGAGGCAAATGACCCTTTCTTCTGCTATGTCCAGGAGATAACAACACACACATGGTGTGGCAGTATCTGCACTTAACATCTGATTTGGACCACAACCCGCCCCCATTTTTAGAACCCTTATTGCATTTAACAGAGCAAAATATGAATAGAGATCCATTCCCCGCACCCCAGCTAATATAAATCTCTTCCCCCCACTCTTCTTATTAAAGGGCCGAGTTTGCCGTGGCAGGCCTCTTCCTTCTTAAATATCTACATGCGGGACCAGATTCACAAGCCCCAAATTTTTCAATTACGTGACTATTTTTCTGATTATAACTACTATGCATGCGTAGTAGTTATTTTACGCTATCTACATAGCATTTCGATACATAGATTGCGTACATGCGGCCTTTAAAAACCGCATTTACACAATCTACGTAATGTAGATAGCAGAAAATAGTTACTATGCATGCATAGTAGCTATAATTGGAAAACTAGGTATGTAAGTGAAAAATTTCAGGGTTGAGAATCCGGTCCGCGGTCTCTAAAGACCTCACAAAGTCAATCTATGTACCTGAATGTTACGTAGATTGCATAAATGCCCTACGACGCATGCATAGTACGCCATTTTCTAAAGTACCACACTTGAAGAAGCCGCAGCTTCCTAAGTGTGAATAAGTTCCTATAACTTGAAACCTAAATATCACCAAGCTGATCCAGGGTTTTCCCGCAGCGGATGCGTGCGCTCACTGCTCGCACTACACACGTCCTATCCAGCACTGCGAATTTTGCATCTCTGGATGGGACGTACTAAGAAGGTGCAAGCGTTTGAGACATGCAAACTAGTGCATAGAGGCAGAGGCTGTGAGGTGTAATGCAGCAGCTTATACAAGTTTCCATGTTTCCAATGGGGTTTTTATTTTTATTTTTTTATCAGCCAAAATAAACAACCCCAAAAATGAGTACATTATTTTTAATAAGGCCTGAGCAGACTGTGACACAATACACTGCTATTCAAGCATTTAAATGAGAAAAAACTATAGTAAATAAATAACAATTAGTATTAGGTGTGACCCGGGTTTTTCAACCTTTCACACCACCACTTACCGGGGTCCGACATGAGAAAACCCCTTTCATTTAATTAAAATTACAAAATTTGTCTTTCAGAAGAGTGGAATTAGTAACATTAATAAGTAGATCAATAAGGCACCATATATAACAAACATATCAACCTCATTAGAATAAGTTGTATAAATTAAAATAATACAGGTATTACCAGGTCCACAAATAGGAGCTGCAACATAGTCCCAAGATTATATGAGTCCGTGGTATCAATCAATCACCCACCTCGTTGAGTGAGAAGGTATTAGCCCAGCAAATATTGGATCCTGGAATGTAGTAGAAGTAATAAAATGTGGTGGCCACTCACAAGAAGCAAATGTTACACGCTGTTTACTTACCTCTTCTAGTCCTCTGCACCTCAGCCGTCACTTCCGCATTCTTCTCCCTTCGCTCCACGCTGCTGCCGACATGCCGATCATGGCATGTAAACAATAGCACGTGGGAGCTGTGTCTGAGGTTCAGGCGGTCGCGCTCTGCGTCACGTCATCTATTCTGGCAGTGGATGTTCCTCATTCGATGGTCAGTAAACTGCTAGCCTATCAGGGGTTAGCAGTCTCTTTAGTAGTCCAGGCTCATCATCAGATAGCTGCCAGTTATAGACTCTGTTTCTCCAGTATCTGTGCCTGCCTTGTATTGTTCCCTAGTTTGGTTTATTGCTTCCTGAGTGCCCTCTATTATCCTGCCTTGATCCTTGCCTGTATACCCCATTGTATCTATTCCTTCTCTCCCACCTTGTTGTAGTTACCCTTATTGTTCTGATTCCCTGCCTTCTCCTGTGAGCCTGTGTTTGTGCCCTTTGGGTAGTGGTTTGAGTGTGTGAGTGTGTGCGTGTGAGTAAGTCCCAGTTTGTCCGTCAGTCTTGTTTGTCCTGTGATCCCTTTTAGTCTGCCGTCTCTGTTTTATGTTTGTTGTAGTTTGTTTTAGTCCAGTCTCTTCTGGTACTACTATTGTTGTTTTCTACCCGCTTTATCTAATCCATTCCCTGCTGCCCTGTTTCCCTCTTCCAGGTATCTCTAAGGGGCGTAACCTGACGGATTCCTACCTGCTCCAGTCTATCCCCACCATCTGTAGCTCTAGCGAATACTCGGTCCGACCTCAGGCTCTACAAACCGGTGAGTTACTTGGCTTCCTCTTTCTCTCTTTCTGGTCACCTTGGTTCTGTCTAGGTAAACCCGGGATACCAGTACACCTACATCTACCCCTCCAGACGGCCACCTCGGTTCTCAGCCTAGGTAAATCCGTCGGTGCCGTAACAGCAAATAGTGAAATTGACGAAATGTTCTGTATGAAAGGACTCCTAGAATTGAAGTCACGCAGTCCTCCAGGCAGTATATTCAGCCAGTAATAATAATAATAATTATTTTTATTTTATAGATGATTTATAAGCGCGGGGAATTTATACGATACGATATATTGCCTTACCATACGGGGATATAAAGCATATTGTATGAGCACAATTATAAAGGAATAAAAACCTTTATAGGGCTTATAATGTTTTTTCCCAATAATAAATCTCTTTTATCCCTTCTTAATTGTGCTCAAATAATCCCCTATAATAACTCTATGGGCCGATTCAATTCAGTGCTAAGCCTGCATTATTTTGGTTGCGAAGCTAATCATGTATATTTTTATTGCAGCTTTTAATACAGACCTTATAGAGGTGTGTATTACAAACAGTCTTAAGCGCAATTAGCTTCGCAATCAAAATAATGTGGATCTTGTAACGAATTGAGCCTGATATCATATAGATCTCTCTTAAGGTTTGTGTGTGTGTGTGTGTGTGTGTGTGGGGGGGGGTATAAAATCCTATTATGAGGATGATTTGAACATATTTAAAGAGGCGTAAAGACTTTTATAGGGCTTATAATGTATAATATATAATGATATTAGGGTAGGGCTCAATATGACGTGAGGTCATCCCTGAATAGGGGTTCTGCTATACTACTTGAAATGGAGGAGTTTAGCTACATGACAAGAGGGTTTAGGTGTGGAACAGAGCTTGAAGTGGGGCAGTAGACAGGGGTGTGATTTACCATCACTTCTCCCACTGATTTATTTGAAAAACTATAAATCTCCATTTACTTCTATTATTTCTATGTTTCCATACCACCACTTCTATATTTCCACTTTGACTGCTGGTGTGG
This sequence comes from Limnodynastes dumerilii, assembly GCA_011038615.1. Lineage (NCBI taxonomy): Eukaryota > Metazoa > Chordata > Amphibia > Anura > Limnodynastidae > Limnodynastes > Limnodynastes dumerilii. The sequence goes on along the minus strand of WWET01007542.1, from coordinate 27,137 downwards.
CACATAAAATAGTATAGTAGTTCTACTGAACATGATTGAGGAGTGGAATTTTTATGTGACAGTAAAGTCAGGGAATATTTTAAACTTTTTGGTCCTACTATGGGGCATAATATACACAAGGGTCACTACTGCTATGCACTGTTGGTAAAACTGGTAAAATCTGATCACGTCGCTTTCACAACATTAGTCATATCCACTCTGCAATAAAAGGTTGGGGCTCTATAAAAATGTTTCTATGGGACCCACAAAGTTCCAGTTATGGCCCTGGTCAGAGAAATTATTTCTAAATGGAAACTACATGTCAAGCATGCTCTAGGACAGGGTTCTAAACCTTGTCCTCAAGTAACCTTGACCTCCCTTCTTCAATCAGACTCTCCCCCACATTGCAGGTCTTCAAGCATTCAATCAAAACGCACCTGTTCAGGCTAGCCTACCCCTCCTCCATTTAACATCCTCACTGCGTCCTTCATCTATCCCTTCTCTTCCTTCCCCCTCTACCCCACTCACACCAGCAGTCCACTTCCTTCCCCCTCCTTATGTCTTCTGAAGGTTCTTCCCTCCCATATAGTGTGTTAGCTCACGTGAGCAGGGCCCTCCATCCTAGTGTTGTTCCTTCCTCCACCACTTGCTCCTCACTTCATACCCTCTTGTCCCTCTCTGCTATCCTTTTACACCATCCCCACCTGTCCCTCTCAACTCAACCTCTCACTGCGCTCTATCCCCTCCTGCCTGATGTGCCAAGCTTGACACCTCGCATTTTGCCTTGCTGCCTGTGCTTGCTTCACTTTATTGTATTTTTGTGATATTTTTATATAGTATTTTTATGTACTATGCTGTCCATCTCTACCCTGTATGTATGTACTGTATTTTTGTACAGCGCTGTGGACATCTTGTCGTTCCTTATAAATGTACTGCGCTGCGGACACCTTGTGGCGCCTTATAAATAAACAATAATAATAATAACGTAAGGGCCAGATTTACTAAGCTGCGGGTTTAGAAACGTAAAGATGTTGGCTATAGCAACCAATCAGATTCTAGCTCTCACTTTCCTATTACATACTAGAGAATGCTAGCTAGAATGTAATTGGGTGTTATGGGCAACATCTCCACTTTTCCAAACCCGCAGCTTAGTAAATCTGGCCCATGCTTTACTACAGAATGGCAAAAAAAGCCCAAAGATGTGAGCTCTTTAAAGACTGCATGTGCTCAATCTATGTAATGAAACGCTACATAGATAGCGTAAAAATTACGGGGTTGTGAATCCGTCCTAAAAACAAATAATTACAATCAATCCTTATAAAAATTGCAGGCCCGGTTTCTTTCTATAAAGGAAGTTGTTGTTAAAAGCAACAGGATGGTGAAGTCAAAACTTCATGTTTAGTTAAAGTTTGGATTGCAATTGTCCACATTCCTTTCTGGGAATCAGTTCTGTTACAAAAAAAAGAAAGCCACATTATGGGATGAAAGTTATATGCAGAGCCGGCCCTAACCATTTTGGTGCCCCTTCCCCTTGCATATGGGCGGGGAGATTGCCGCTGCAAATGGCCCTTTTTTGGATAATCAACACCTGATAATGAGCAACAAATAATAGTGATTATCAACGGGTGCAATAAAAGCTTGAAAAATCAGCAATCTGTAAATAAATGAATGCATATTATAAACTCATATAAACAATAAATTATATTACATCCATCACCTAGTCTTGAGAATCGATATAAATAACTTATGCTGGTAACACGTCACACTGGTCAGTTATCTCCAAATCCAGGTCTTAAAGATAGACTAATACTCCTTTCACATTGGCCCAGATCCCGGGTCTAAATTGCCAGGGTTACAAAACGGGAAAAAAAGAAAGGTTTTTCCCGTCTTCTATCCGGGTATGGTGGCAGTGTGAAAGGTGCCGGGTTGTTTTTCAACCAGGGTGTTTCACATTGCCACCGGATTGGTTAGATTTGTTTACTGTTGCTATGGCAACAGTAAACAAATCTCTACCTGGGGCCGGATCCCTGCAAAAAATACTAATTTCACAGTATAGGGCATGCTGATGCTTGTAGTGCTACAAGCATCAGCATGCCCAAGGATGTCAGGGCATGCTGGTGTTTGGAAAACTGCAAGCGTCAGCATGCCCTGTTATCCTGTGCCACACAGAATAGTAATGCCCCTCCTAGCTACTTAATAAAATATAGGTCCGGCCCTTAACATAAAAAAAGAATTAACATTTAATACCCCTAATATAAAAAAGAAATTAACATTTAATACCCCTAATATAAAAATACATTAAATACATTAAATAAATAAATTCAATACATTAAAAGTATTAATAAAAAGAAGTACTTACCAACTTGAATGGGATCAAATCTTCTAAGCTTTCAATCCGGGGGGAGGTCTTTGTAAAAAAAACAAAAAAAACCCTTGCAGAGCGACGATACTTATGTCCTGCAAGCAGGGCATCCCATTGCTAATGACAGCTCTGCTGTCATTGGGGTATATTTATACCCTTGGCCAGCATGAGAAATCCCATTTCAAACTAAGTTATGTGCTTATATTCCCCACAGAGATAGTAATTTAATAGCGGCATCCAAAATTCTAATTAAAGTAATGCCAAACAAATGTATCAGTGTGGAAAAGAAAAATAGTATATTAACAAACTAGATAGCAATTATATAACCACATCGAAAATGTAAAAAAATTTGAATAAACAGGTAGGTAAATAACATAACAATTCAGTTCCTGATCATAAAAAGGGGATACAATTTATAGCTTCCTTTAAGCCATAGGGATAAACCAAATTGAAATTAAATATCCCTAAAAAAACCTCATGTTGGAGTAAAAAGGAATCAATATTGTCCCCACGTGGAAGAATATGTAATTTCTCAATGATAAATGTGGATAGGCCAGCAGGATCAGAATTATGACATTTTAAGAAATGCTGGGCTATAGGTGTCAAAATTTTGCATTTGTATTTATTACGTTGGGAATTTTTTTATAGCTTTTCCAGCATAATGCAGGAGACATGGACGTTTGAGACAATATATAACATGACTAGGGTTGTAACTGACGCGTTCACAAATGGTATGTACCAAATTGAAATAAAAGGACAGGCTCCCCATGAGCCGCACGCAAAAGAGCCTGAATATTTAGGTTTTCATTTTTTCTGATTAGATAAATGACTAATAAAAATATGATAAATTGTGTCCTGACTATCTCCTGGCAGCCAGCGTGCAGCATAGGTATTGGCCTTGCTCTTGGCACTCTCCCTGCACTGAGGTCTCGGCTGTTGCCTGGCAGTCGAGGCCTGTAGTATTGCACGCTGGAAGCAGGTCCAGGGTCGCCGCCTGATTGGTCCTCTGTCCTTTATATACCCAGCAGCATGACCCGGTTATAGAGCTGTGTTGAATTTGAACAAGAGATAAGAAATACCAACAAAGTAAATTACAATGATGAATGTAGTGAAGAACATTTAAAACAGAACAGGCTAGGAAAACAAGAAGCTATATAATTATATAACTAGGCCATGAAGTAACAAATATTAAAATTGTTACCATGCATTAGTCAGTACATTACAAATGTCAAGTCCAGGAAAGGGAAGAACAGTTACTTGAAATGTTAAGTGTGAAATGCTTCCATAGGGGATCATCAGATTGCAAGCGGAGCAAATACCAAGTCGTGTTTTGCATTCCAACATGAATTTGACGCTGTATCTCAAGGGAAAGATTGCCTATGTATGATTCCCAAATGTAAAAAAAAAACCCATCTTACGTTCTCTATCTAGAGAGACCGCCAGCCACTCCATGCGAAAGATTGTGAAAAGTTTCTCCTCAAACAATGAAAAGGGGATTGGGCATTGACTGGTTCAGTGTTGCAAAATGGTTGTTTTGGCAGCTGCACTGATCGCCAGGAGAAGTTTACTGCAACCTCTCGTCACACGCTGAGTTCGTGGAAAAATACCAAACAAAAACCATTCTGGGCTGAAAAGAACGTAATTAATCAATGATGCTTCAGCAAAACATTTTACTCTTTACCAGAAGTGTTGGATAATGGGGCATTCCCACAAACAGTGGAATAGCCCTGCGTTTCTTTGGTGGTATTTGGGACACAGTTGACATGGCGCCTCCTGGGAGAAACATAAGCTTCAATAACGGTTCTTGGTATCTGCTAAATGGGAGCATTTTCCTGGATCGCCGCAAGGCCTGGGATAGAGCATTAATTGTAAGGGAAGGAAAGTGTAGTAGCCATTGGGACATGCCCAATCTAATTTGGGAATTATTAATCTTTTCTCACAGTAGCCAGTAATGATGAGTTATAGCTTTGGATTGGGGAAGAGATTGTAACAAGGTACAATCTAGCGGGTTGTTCCAGACCGGCTCTGAAAATCACAGTTGTGGAGGAAGGGAAGGAAAATAGATCTGTGAGCGTTAATACCCAATTTATGGTGTAGTATGTGCCAAATGCATCTATTGTTCCATATAAGTGGGTTTTCCTTAAGAAAGTCTGGGATTTCTTGGTCATGTTGTTAGAGGTAATACGTAATTTCAATTGGTCTCAAAAGTTCCTTTTCCAATGAAGTACAGGTGTAAGTTTCAGTATCGTGAAGCCAATCACGAAGGTATCTCAGACCAGCTGCAAAATTGTAAGCAGTTATATTTGGAAAATTGATACCACCATTCTCCCTGGATTGACACAGCTTCCTCAAGCTGATCCGAAGAATACCTCCTTTCCAAAGAAAGTGTTTGAAAAGAGCATTAACAGTTTGAGCATCCTTTTAAGACAGGATAATAGGGAGGGATTGCAGAAGATATAGTAGTTTAGGAAACAAAATCATTTTAATGAGGCTAGCATGCCCTGTGTAGGTTAGCAGCAAGTGATCCCAACCATTTATATCCTGCGATATTTCCCTGATGAGAGGATCAACAGTTAAGTAATGCAATTTGGCCATATTTTTGGGTAAAGTCACCCCCAAATAAATGAAAAAATGCGGATCCCACTGAATGGGAATTTCTCAACCCCAAGTTGGGCACACAATCCCCCACTGGAAACACAGGGCCAAAGACTTATGTTTATTGACATGGAACTCGACACCATGCTAAATTCTTAAATTTTGCTAATATTTATAAAAGAGAGTCTTTGGGATTACTAATATATAAAAGTAAATAGTCCGCGAACACCGACACTTTGATCACCTAGGTTCCTATATGTATACCAGTAAAGGGGGTGCAAGATTGTAGGACTCTCAATAAGGGGTCAAAAATATGTAATTAGCCTAACAAAACCGAGGGCAAACGCACGGCACTCCAAAACATAAAACAAATGCGGCCATAATACAGTGTTAAATGCCTTCTGAGTATCTAAACTCAGAAGCATCTGGGTCATATTGGGGTGTTGAGATGGTGATGCGATCACCGCTGGTGATGGGTCAACAATGGCTAAGATTTTTAAATTAATGTTTAGCAAGGTGATAGACGGTAAAAATCAAACTGTCTAGGGTCTTTATTAGGCTTTGGTATTAAGGTTTTGTATGCCTCATTGAAGTCTGGATTTAGTGTGTTATGTCTATGAATTTGTTTGAATAAGTCCAATAAGAAGGGGGTTATCTGAGGATGTAAAAGTTTATAATATTCGGCTGAGAAACTGTCTGGTCCTGGGGATTTAAGGAGCTGCAATTTGGAGATTGTTATTGAGATTTCGTTGTCAGTTATGTCAGAGTAATAATACTCTCTTTGGTCTGGGGAAAGTCTGGGAAGATTAGCCTCTCGCATAATGGTATCTTGGAGGTTAGCATCATTGCACATCCTATGTACAGGTCGCTAAAATAATGGCCAAAATGAGTAAGAATATGACTTATGGACGTAATGGTAAAATTAACAATACAAATAATTCTGCTGAGTGCCTTTCCTAACATTGTTTCTATTTTTGGAAAAATTAAACATTTCACGGCACGTGTTTTGACATAACAAAACTGAGTGAAAGTGTGGAGAAGAACACAAACAAGAAAAACCAGTACAAATAACTAGGAAGGTGTATCATTATGAATACAAATTGGCATAGATCATGAGAGGCAGCTAATAAGTATAATTATATTATTATTATTGAACACAGAGGGAGAGAAAAAGACCGTTATGCCGAGTGCACAGATATTCCTTTCTAAATTCGATACTGCATAGCAAAATATAAGTAAGCAGCTACACTGAAATCAATAATAACATAATTGAAGATTTTATTGAGAATAAACATTATTGCCAATCGTAATCAATAAAAAAAAAAAGTAGCTACAATGTTAAAACATGGGGAACGCCTGTCTCATATCCCCTAATTAGGTAATAGCCATAATCAAGCATCAGAATCTTTAGTGTTAACCGACATCTTCATCATACATGTCTGAGCACAATTATGGAATGTAAATGGCTACTATTACTAATATAAGCGGCCTTGGTTAAGCTTAGCACAAATTCATGTCCCAAAATAACAGTAATGCTAGGTCCAGAAACTAGCCCTATTCTGAAACAAAAATGAAAATGTGAAAAGAAAGATGAAAAAACCACCTCACGGCGGCGCTTCACCCTAACGGGCAGCTACCTTTCCCTGTAGACCAAATGCACTGACAGTCTTGTGCTGAATAAATAGCAGCGTGGAGAACGGGAGACGGCAGCGGCACACTTCCAAGCAGCAGCGGGTCAGAGACAGCGCGGACACTACATGAACAACCGACGTACGTTTCGCAGAATGCTTCTTCCGGGTATGATCAGCTGGCAGTGAGGTGAGTATTTAAAGAGGTCTTTTCCAATCATAGCAGTCTGCGTTAATGACACATGTGTGTCAGTATCAGCTCCATTATTCACAGTACTTATGCAGGCAAGAGAGCAGGTAAGAGAGCAAAACCTGGAAAGGATCATGGAGAAGGAGACACAGATATCAGTAACATGTTAAGTCCTCATATACAATAGATGTCACCAATATAATAGACTACTCCATGTTTTGGCTATCGCAGCAATTATGCAAATATGACAAATGTTACAATGCACACAATATTCAATGAATAGGAAAGTGTGTTGGATAGTAATAAACAAATGATGAATTAATGTAAATATATAGCAAATCCAAGGTCAGCATTCCCAGTGATATTAACCCCTGACCTGCAGCATTAAAGTCTATATGAAAAAAAAGGTCAAAATACAATCTATATATGATAAAGTAATTAACCACTTATATGTATACCATAATGCTTAGACCCATTATTAAACATCAAATGTTATAGTCAATAATCTAGCCACCACTAACATGGTGGTGGATTTGTACTTGGCTGAAGCAGAGAGACAGCTCTCTGATACTCACTGTTATATGTCAGTTGTATTTAATCCAACTAATGTTTTCTTAATCTCTTATCAGAACCTGATTCAACAACATCATCAAAAAGGTATTCTTTCTAATATTGATTTGAAGTTTTTGTGGGTCGAGAATCCAAGAATTGTGACCCTGTATTTTCTACCTAAAGTACATAAGGACGACCGGGCTCCTCCCGGCCGTCCTATTGTATCAGGGAATTTATGCTTGACAGAACAAGCAAGTCGCTTCTTGGACTTTCATTTACGGGATTATGTATTTTCATTGACTTCTCATGTCCGTGACACATTGGATGTTATTACCAAGATTGAAAATGTACATATTTCTGACGGAATGTGGTTGGTCTGTTGTGATGTTGAGGCGTTATATACGTCTATTCTCCACAGTTAGGGCCTGCAAGCTGTCAGATTTTTCTTGCAAAAGGAGGGTCTGACTGAATTTCATGAGTTCCTATTGGACTTATTCAATTTTGTACTCACCCATAATTATTTTTTTGTTGAATGGGATCTTTTATATTCAATTGCAGGGCACCGCTATGGGTGCTTCTTGTGCACCGACATTTGCTAATTTGTTCTTAGGGTGGTGGGAGGAGAGTCTTGTATATGAATTACAAGAATTTAAAATGCATGTTCGTCTTTGGCTTAGGTACATCGACGATGTGCTGATCATACGGGAGGGTGATGAAGAGTCCCTAAATAATTTATTTTCTGTCTTGAATAACAACTCTTGTAATATCAGATTGACGTATAATTACAGTAAGACCAATGTGAGTTTTTTAGACTTGACTTTGAAAGTATCAAACACAGGAACTCTGAATAGTGATATCTATCGCAAACTGACAGCAACAAACTCTACCCTACATTATTCAAGCGCCCACCTACCATCCATTAAGAACAATATACCTAAGGGTGAATTTATGAGGCTGCGCAGGAATTGTTCCACGAATGCAGATTTTCTGATAAGGGCTGATGAGTTGGCAGAAAGCTTAATCCGTAGATGTTATAGCAAGAGATTGGTAAATAAACACAAGCGTCTTGCTCTCTCTTACAACCGTCATGACCTTATACATTCCAAACGCAATAGGGAGGCCTCAAATAAAATCAGATTTATCACCACATTTTGCGACCAATGGCGGGACATACAAAAAATCCTAGATAGACACATCAATGTTCTCCACACAGACAATGATGTTTCTAAATGTTTGGGAGACACTGTGGATTTGACATGGAGACGTGCCAAGAATCTAAAACAGTACTTGGTGCGTAGCCATTTTAAAACCAACATTAGTAAACCCATGTCTACTCGAGGCTTTTTTCCATGTGGACATTGTTCACAATGTAAATATATGCGGACTACCAAAAGTTACACTGATCGATTTAATCATCTTCATGAAATTAAGGACTTCATAAATTTCTCATCTTGTGGGGTGATTTATTGTCTTGTATGTCCTTGCAATAAGACATATATCGGGATGACTAAGAGATTATTGTGAATTCGAATTTATGAGCATTCCCGGAATATAATTAATGACAGAAAGGACCAACTTAAAATAAAAACCCTCACGAGTGTCACTAGACACTTTTTGAGGGTGCATGATGGGTCATTAAAGGACTTTAAGGCTTATGACATGCTTAAGGTATCCCCTGATATTCGTGGGGGTGACATGGTCAAACTATTGCAGCAAAAAGAAACTGAACTCATTTATCTGATGAATTCTGTAGCTCCAAATGGACTCAATGAAAAAAAAGAATTTGGTTCATATTTATGATTGAGGCTGAAGTGCTTTTGTGGTGACCTACCATGTTAGTGGTGGCTAGATTATTGACTATAACATTTGATGTTTAATAATGGGTCTAAACATTATGGTATACATATAAGTGGTTAATTACTTTATCATATATAGATTGTATTTTGACCTTTTTTTTCATATAGACTTTAATGCTGCAGGTCAGGGGTTAATATCACTGGGAATGCTGACCTTGGATTTGCTATATATTTACATTAATTCATTATTTGTTTATTACTATTCAACACACTTTCCTATTCATTGAATATTGTGTGCATTGTAACATTTGTCATATTTGCATAATTGCTGCGATAGCCAAAACATGGAGTAGTCTATTATATTGGTGACATCTATTGTATATGAGGACTTAACATGTTACTGATATCTGTGTCTCCTTCTCCATGATCCTTTCCAGGTTTTGCTCTCTTGCCTGCATAAGTACTGTGAATAATAGAGCTGATACTGACACACATGTGTCATTAATGCAGACGGCTATGATTGGACAAGACCTCTTTAAATACTCACCTCACTGCCAGCTGATCATACCCGGAAGAAGCATTCTGCGAAACGTACGTCGGTTGTTCATGTAGTGTCCGCGCTGTCTCTGACCCGCTGCTGCTTGGAAGTGTGCCGCTGCCGTCTCCCGTTCTCCACGCTGCTATTTATTCAGCACAAGACTGTCAGTGCATTTGGTCTACAGGGAAAGGTAGCTGCCCGTTAGGGTGAAGCGCCGCCGTGAGGTGGTTTTTTCATCTTTCTTTTCACATTTTCATTTTTGTTTCAGAATAGGGCTAGTTTCTGGACCTAGCATTACTGTTATTTTGGGACATGAATTTGTGCTAAGCTTAACCAAGGCCGCTTATATTAGTAATAGTAGCCATTTACATTCCATAATTGTGCTCAGACATGTATGATGAAGATGTCGGTTAACACTAAAGATTCTGATGCTTGATTATGGCTATTACCTAATTAGGGGATATGAGACAGGCGTTTCCCATGTTTTAACATTGGGGCTGATTCAGAGTATCGCATCCGTGTGAATTTCACACGGATGCGATGCTTGTTGTAAGGTCTGCGCATGCGCTACATGCGGAAGGAAGTCGGATTGCTGGCGGATTTTATGGTATCCGCCCGCATCCGATTCCGACTGCAAAGGGGGTGTGCCAGGATATTTAAATGAGAAAATGTTCGGTTTTCTCATTTAAATATTCCCTG
>WWET01007541.1:35224-49883 GCA_011038615.1 Limnodynastes dumerilii | reverse complement strand
AAAGTTCCTGCGTATATGTCCGTTCCTGACACGGAACATTTCTCATAATAACATGTAATATATTTCTACTATTGTTACAGACTATCTCTGCTAATGTTAAAACATATTATTACAAATACAAAATAGACCTCCACAATGGGGAGCCACATATGGCATAACAGCAGAGCACCTGTCATTGGTGCAGTAGGTCATCAGTTCAATTCCCATCTCAGACAGCTGGTCACACCTCTTCCCCAGGCTGGCAATAGGCTTCCTTGCAGTGAGTTGCTATGTGTTCATGGTATCTAAATATACACCTTTACCATCAGGAGGCAGAGCACCCACATTCAGTGCAACAGGTGATTGATTAAAATCCCAGCTCAGCTACTCAACCTTTTTCTGCAGGCCATGAATAGGTTCTGCCAACTACTTTGTATTAAGTAGCCATGTGACTATGGTTTATGGGACCTAAAGATACTCTTTCACCATAGGGAACCACATATGGCATCACAGTAGAGCACCCTTTATTGGCACAGCAGGTCACCGGTTCATATCCCAGATCAGCTACTCAAACCTTTCTGCAGGCCATGAAAAGGTGGTGCCAACTACTTTGTATTGAGTAGCCATGGTACTATGGTTTATGGGACCTAAAGATACCTTTTCACCATGGGGAGCTATGTATGGCATCACAGCAGATCACCCACCTTTGGTGCAGCAGGTCACCAGTTCAAATCCCAGCTCAGCCAGCTAGCTAGCTGGTAAAACCTCTTCCCCAGGCTGGCAATACACTTCTTTGCAGTGAGTTGCTATGTGACTATGGTTCATGGTATCTAAACATACACCTTCTCCATTAGGAGGCAGAGCACCCACATTCACTGCAGCAGGTCACTGGTTAAAATCCTGGCTCAGCTAGTCAAGCTTTTTCTGCAGGCCATGAATAGGTTCTGCCAACTACTTTGTATTGAGTAGCCATGTGACTATGGTTTATGGGACCTAAAGATACCTTTTCCCCATGGGGAGCCACATATGGCATCACAGCAGAGCACCCACCATTGGTGCAGCATGTCATTGGTTCAATTCCCATCTCAGCCAGCTGGTCAAACCTCTTCCCTAGGCTGGCAATAGGCTTCTTTGCAGTGAGTTGCTACCCTTTCACCATGGGGAGCCATGTATGGCATAATAGCAGATCACCCACCTTTGGTGCAGCAGGTCACCAGCCCAGCCAGCTGGCAAAACCTTTTCCTCAGGCTGGCAATACGCTTATTTGCAGTGAGTTGCTATGTGACTATGGTTCATGGTATCTAAATATACTCCTTCACCATCAGGAGGCAGAGCACCCACATTCAGTGCAGCAGGTCCCCAGTTAAAATCCCAGATCAGCTACTCAAACTTTTCTGCAGGCCATGAAAAGGTTCTGCCAACTACTTTGTATTGAGTAGCCATGTGACTATGGTTTATAGGACCTAAAGATACCCTCTCACCATGGGGAGCCATGTATGGCATCACAGCAGATCACCCAACTTTGGTGCAGCAGGTCACCAGTTCAAATCTCAGCTCAGCCAGCCAGCTGGTAAAACCTCTTCCCCAGGCTGGCAATACACTTCTTTGCAGTGAGTTGCTGTGTGACCATGGTTCATGGTATCTAAATATACACCTTCACCATCAGGAGGTAGAGCACCCATATTCAGTGCAGCAGGTCACTGGTTAAAATCCCAGCTCAGCTAGCCAACCTTTTTCTGCAGGCCATGAATAGGTTCTGCCAACTACCTTGTATTGAGTAGCCATGTGACTATGGTTTATGAGACCTAAAGATACCTCTTCACCATGGGGAGCCACATATGGCATCACTGCAGAGCACCTGCCTTTGGTACAGCATATCCCCAGTTTGAATACCAGTTCAGCCATCCAGTCTTCTGGTTAAACCTCTTTCCTAGGCTGCCAACAGGCTTCTTTCCACTGAGTTGCTACATGATTATGGATCATAGGACCTATATATACACCTTCACCACCAGGAGGCAGAGCAATCACATTCAATGCAACAGGTCACTGGTTCAAAGCTCAGCTCATTACATTTTTACTGCAGGCCATCAATAGGTTCTGACAACTATTTGTATTGAGTAGCCATGTTAATATGGTTTATGAGACCTAAAGATACCTTTTTACCATAGGGATCCACATATGGCATCGCACCCACCTTTGGTGGAGCAGATCTCCAGTTCAAATCTCAACTCAGCCAACCGGTTAGCTGGTTTACCTTCTTCCACAGGCTGTCAATAGGCTTCTTTGCAGTGAGTTGCCATTTTACTATGGTTCATGGTATTTCAATATACACCTTCACCATCAGGAGGCAGAGCACCCACAGTCAATGCAGCAGGTCACTTGTTAAAATCCCAGCTCAGCTAGTCAAAATTTTTCTGCAGGCCATGAATAGATTCTGACAACTTACTTTGTATTGAGTAGCCATGTGGCTATGGTATATGGGACCTAAAGATACCTTTTCACAATAGGAAGCCACATATGGAATTGCAGCCGAGCACACGTCATTGAAGCAGCAGGTCACTGGTTCAAATCCCAGCTCAGCCATCCAAGCTGCTGGTAAAATGTCTTTCTTAGGCTGGCAATAGGCTTCTTTGCACTGAGTGACTATGGTTCATTGGACCTAAATATACACCTTCACCATCAGGAGGCAGAGCACCCAAATTCAGTGCAGCAGGTCACTGGTTTACATCCTAGCTCAGCTAGTCAAACTTTTTCTGCAGGGCATGAATAGTTTCTGCCAACTACTTTGTATTGAGTAGCCATGTGACTATGGTTTATGGAACATAAAGATACCTTCTTACCATGGGAAGTCACATATGACATCGCAGCAGAGCACCCACTTCTGGTGCAGCAGGACACCAGTTCAATTCCTGCCTCAGCCAGCCAGTCAGCTGGTCAAGCCTCTCTCCCAGGCCAGCAATAGACTTCTTTGCAGTGATTTGTCATGTGATTATGGCTCATGGGACCTAAATAGACACCTTCACCATCAGGAGGCAGAGCACCCACATTCAGCGAAGCAGGTCACTGGTTCAAATCTCAGTTCAGCTAGACAAACTTTTTCTGCAGGGCATGAATAGTTTCTGCCAACTACTTTGTATTGAGTAGCCATGTGACTATGGTTTATGGGACCTAAAGATACCTTTTTACCATGGGGGGCCACATATGGCATCGCAGCAGAGCACCCACTTTTGGTGCAGCAGGTCAAATCCCAGCTCAGTCAGTCAGCTGGTCAAACCTCTTCCTCAGGCTGGCAATAGTCTTCTTTGCAGTGAGTTGCCATGTGACTATGGTTCATGGAACCTGAAGATACCTTTTCACGACGGGAAGCCACATATGGCATTGCAGCAGAGCACCCACCTTTGGTGCAGCAGGTCACCAGCTCAAATCCAAGCTCAGCCATCCAGTCAAACCTCTTTCCTAGGCTGGCAGTAGGCCTCTGCAGTGAGTTGCTATGTGACTATGGTTCATGGGACCTAAATATACACCTTCATCCTCAGGAGGCAGAGCACCCTCATTCAGTGCAGCAGGTCATTAGTTAAAATCCCAGCTCAGTGAAAACAAAATTTTGTACAAATATACACAGGCGCACAGTGTATAGGCTGCCTACCTTAGTGGTGAGGGTATATACCACTATATACCCACAAAAATGGTAAGATGAAAGAAATCTATAAAACTTATAGAAACCACGTGGCTGGCGCACACTGTTAGAATCTAAAATCAATGAAACCCAAATAAATAAAGCAAACCGACAAGTAAACAAATAAACAAATAAATAGAACGTGCTTTTCCAAACAACTAAACGAATAATGAATCTAAGATTATACTAGAGGTCTCCCAAATTTAGACACTCTAAACCAAGCAAAGAGGAAAGAAAGTTAAAATACACTTGAACAAAGGTAGTGAGGTACATAAAACTTGGTACCGATGATAAAAGACAGAGGAATAAGCTACAATGGCTAATTAGATGACCACTTGGCTAGTGTGCAACAAAGACTAAAATCGTGCAAATATAACCAAAAAAGAATTGGATAAATACCAAACTTCAAGAAATCAAACAAAAATAAAAAAATGTGTCAATATAGAGGAAATATGAAGTTAACTTAATTGAAAAAGTGACAAATCCTACGTATAAATAATCCTGATAAATTCTGTAAAACGAGATGTCAGGTTAATACATACAAAGTGCAAGTGTAAATAGGTGTAATATAAACAATAAGCGCTATTACAATAAGATAGTGCAGATAAAAGTCAATATAACAAATGGTGAAAATGCACATATTACGCAAAGCGTACGGGCTTAGCACGCCCATACTGTACAATTTAAATGGCTATCCCCGCCTCCGTGTAGTAAAATGAGCGCCCAGACGACCGTCGTACTGAACGCACGCCCCTCGAGCTCACAATACGATCGCTATACGCTCATGTCGTCCAGCCGACCGGAAGCTGTCGTACGAAAATACGCAAAAAACGGTCGTACGCTCACTCGAATCGGCCAATTTCGTAGCTCTGGATCAGGCCCAATGATTCATTGGACCTTAATGTGCACCTTCACCATCAAGAGGCAGAGCACCCTCATTCAGTGCAGCAGGTCACTGGTTGAAATCCCAGCTTAGCTAGTCAAACCTTTTATGCAGGTCATGAATAGGTTGTGCCAACTACTTTGTATTGAGTAGCCTTGTGAATATGGTTTATGGGACCTAAAGATAACTGTTCACTACAGGGAGCCACATATGGCATTGCAGCAGAGCACCCACCTTTTGGTGCAGCAGGTCACGAGTTCAAATCTCAGCTCAGCCAGTCAGCTGGTCAAACCTCTTCCTCTGGCTGTCAATAGGCTTCTTTGCAGTGAGTTGTTATGTGACTATGGTTCATGGGACCTAAATATACACCTTCACCATCAGGAGGCAGAGCACCCCCATTCAGTGCAGCAGATCACTGGTTCAAATCCCAGCTCAGCTAGTCAAACTTTTTCTGCAGGCCATGAATAGGTTCTGCCAACTACTTTGTATTGAGTAGCCATGTGACTATGGTTTATGGGACCTAAAGATACCTGTTTACCATGGGAAGCCACGTATGGCATTGAAGCACAGCACCAGCCTTTAGTCCAGCAGGTCACCAGTTTAAATCAAAATTTACCAACCAGCCAGTGAGCTGGTCAAACCTATTCCTCAGGCTGGCAATAGGCTTAATTGCAGTGAGATGCCATGTGACTATGGTTCATGGGACCTAAATATACACCTTTACCATCAGAAAGCAGAGCACCGACATTCAGTGCAGCAGGTAACTGGTTTAAATCCCAGCTTAGCTAGTCTAACTTTTTCTGCAGGCCATGAATAGGTTCTGCCAACTACTTTGTATTGAGTAGCAATGTGACTATGATTTATGCAACCTAAAGATACCTTTTCACCATGGGGAGTCACATTTGGCAGCATTGCAGAAGAACACCCACCTTTGGTGCAGCAGGTCTCCAATTCAAATCCCAGCTCAGGCAGCCAACCAACCAACCAGTTGATTAATCCTCTTCCCAAGGCTGGCGATAGGCTCCTTTACAATGAGATGCCATGTGACTATGGTTCATTGGACCTTTATGTACACCTTCACCATCAGGAGGCAAAGCAACCACATTCAGTGCAGCAGGTCACTGGTTGAAATCCCAGCTCAGCTAGTCAAACTTTTTCTGCAGGTCATGAATAGGTTGTGCCAACTACCTTGTATTGAGTAGCCATGTGACTATGGTTTATGGTGCTGTCCATGAAGCATAGTCGCATGGCAACTCAAAGAAGCCTATTGCCATCCTAAGGAAGAAGTTTGCCCAGCTGACTGGCTGGTTGGCTGAGCTGGGATTTAAACCGGTGACCTGCTGATGCCTTTTCACCATGGGGAGTCACATTTGGCATTGCAGCAGAGCACCTACTTTGGTGCGGCAGATCACCGGTTCAAATCCAGCCAGCTAGCTGGTCAAACCTCCTTCCCCAGGCCGGCAATTGGCCTCCTTGCACTGAGTTGCTATGGTTCATGGGACCTAAATATACACCTTCACCATCAGGAGGCAGAGCACCCACATTCAGGGCAGTAGGCCACTGGTTTAAAGCTTAGCTAGTCAAAGTTTTTCTGCAGGCCGTGAATAGGTTCTGCCAACTACTTTGTATTGAGTAGCTATGTGAATATGGTTTATGGGACCTAAAGATAACTTTTCACCATGGGGAGCCACATATGGCATCGCAGCAGAGCACCCAGGTGCAAGTCACCAGTTCAAATGCCAGCTCAGCTAGTCAGCTGGTCATACTTCTTCCTCTGGCTGCCAACAGGCTTCTTTGCAGTGAGTTGCCATGTGACTATGGTTCATGGGATCTGAAGATACCTTTTCACCGCGGTTAGCCAAATATGGCTTTGCAGCAGAGCACCCAGGTGCAGGTCACCAGTTCAAATCACATCTCAGCCATCCAGCTGGTCAAACCTCTTCCCTAGGCTGGCAATCGGCTTCTTTGCACTGAGTTGCCATGTGATTATGGGACCTAAATATACACCTTCACCATCAGAAGGCAGAGCACCCACATTCTGTGCAGCAGGTCACTGGTTAAAATCCCAGGCCAGTCAGCTGGTCAATCCTTTTCCCCAGGCTGGCAATATGCTTCTTTGAAGTGAGTTGCCATGTGACTATGGGACCTAAATATACACTTTCACCATCGGGAGGCAGAGCACCCACATTCAGTGCAGCAGGTCACTGGTTCAAATCCCAGATCAGCTAGACAAACTTTTTCTGCAGACCATGAATAGGTTCTGCCAACTACTTTGTATTGAGTAGCCATGTGACTATGGTTTATGGGACCTAAAGATACCTTTTCACCATGGGAAGCCACGTATGGTATCGCAGCAGAGCACCCGCCTTTGGTGCAGTAGGTCACTAATTCAAAGCACGGCTAGTCAAACTTTACTGCAGGCCATGAAAAGGTTCTGTTAGCTACTTTGTAGTGAATAGCCATGTGACTATGGTTTATGGGACCTAAAGATACCATTTCATTATGGAAAGGCACGTATGGCATCACAGCAGAGCATCTCCCTTTTGTGCCACAGGTCACCAGCTCAGCCCGCCAGGCAGCTGGTCAAGCCTCCTCCCTAGGCTGGCAATAGGCCTCAATCATCTTCTTTGCACTGGGTTGCCGTGTGACTGTGGGACCTAAATATACACCTTCACCATCGGTAGGCAGAACACCCACATTCAGTGCAGCAGGTCACTTGTTCAAATCCCAGCTCAGCTAGTCAAACTTTTTCTGCAGTCAGCTTGTCAATCCTCTTCACCGTGCTGGCAATAGGCTTCTTTGCAGTGAGTTGCCATGTGACTATGGTTTATGGGACCTAAATCACCCTCAGGAGGCAGAGCACCCACATTCAGTGCAGCAGGTCCCTGGTTAAAATCTCAGCTCAGCTAGTCAAACCTTTTCTGCAGGCCATGAATAGGTTCTGCCAACTACTTGGTATTAAATAGCCATGTGACTATGGTTTATGGGACCTAAAGATACCTTTTCACCATGGGAAGCCATGTATGGCATCACAGCAGAGCACCAGCCATTGGTGGAGCAGATCACCAGCTCAAATCCCAGTTCAGATGATCAAACCTTTTCCCTAGGCTGGGAATAGACTTTTTTGCACTGAGTTGCTATGTGACTATGGTTCATGAGACCCAAATATACACTTTCACCATCAGGAGGTAGAGCACCCACATTCAATGCAGCAGGTTGCTGGATGAAGCCTCAGCTAGTCAAACTTTTTCTGCAGGCGATGAATAGGTTCTGCCAACTACTTTGTATTGAGTAGCCATGTGACTATGGGACCTAAAGAAACATTTTCACCATAGGAAGCCACGCATAGCTTCACAGCAGAGCACCTGACTTTGGTGGAGCAGATCACCAGCTTATATCCCAGTTCAGCCAGCCAGTCAACTGGTCAAACCTCTTCCCTAGGCTGGCTATAGGCTTCTTTGCCGTGAGTTTCTATGTGACTATGGTTCATGGTATTTAAATATACACCTTCACCATCAGGAGACAGAGCACTCACATTCAGTGCAGCAGGTCACTGGTTAAAATCCCAGCTCAGCTAGTCAAAATTTTTCTGCAGGCCATGAATAGACTCTGCCAGCTTACTTTGTATTGAGTAGCAACGTGACTATGGTATATGGGACCTACAGATACCTTTCCACAATAGGAAGCCACGTATGGCATCGCAGCAGGTCAATGGTTCATATCCCAGCTCAGCCATCCAATCTGCTGGTAAAATGTCTTTCTTAGGCTGGTTATAGGCTTCTTTGCACTGAGTTGCTATTTGACTATGGTTCATGGGACCTAAATATACACCTTCACCATCAGGAAGCAGAGCACCCACATTCAGTGCAGCAGGTCAGTTTTTGAAATCCCAGCTCAGCTAGTCAAACTTTTTCTGCAGGCCATAATTAGGTTCTGCCAACTACTTTGTATTGAGCAGCCGTGTGAATATGGTTTATGGGACCTAAAGATACCCATTCATCACAGGGAGCCACATGGCATTGCAGGAGAGCACCAGCCTTTGGTGCAGCAGGTCACCAGTTCAAATCCCAGATCAGCTAGTCACACCTTTTCTGCAGGCCATGAATAGGTTCTGCCAACTACTTTCTATTGAGTAGCCATGTGATTATGGTTTATGGGACCTAAAGATACCATCACACCATGGGGATTTGCATATGGCTTTGCAGCAGATCACCTACCTTTGGTGCTGCAGGTTGCCAGTTGAAATCCCAGCTCAGCTAGTCAAACTTTTTCAGCAGGCCATGAATAGGTACTGCCAACTACTTTGTAATGAGTAGCCATGTGACTATGGTTTATGGGACCTAAAGATACTTTTTCATCTCTGGCAGCCACATATGGCATCAAAGCAGAGCACCTGCTTTTGGTGCAGCAAGTCTCCAGTTCA
The DNA here is from genome assembly GCA_011038615.1 of Limnodynastes dumerilii. Classification (NCBI taxonomy): domain Eukaryota; kingdom Metazoa; phylum Chordata; class Amphibia; order Anura; family Limnodynastidae; genus Limnodynastes; species Limnodynastes dumerilii. Next base: position 40,922 of record WWET01007541.1, on the reverse strand, counting down.
AATCCCAACTCAGCCATCCAATCAGCTGATCAAACCTCTTCCCTAGGCTGGCAATAGGCTTCTTTGCACTGAGTTGCTATGTGACTATGGTTCATGGGACCTAAATATACACCTTCACCATCAGGAGACAGAGCACTCACATTTAATTCAGCATGTCTCTGGTTGAAATCCCAGCTCAGCTAGTCAAACTTTTTCTGCAGGCCATGAATAGGTTCTGCCAACTACTTTGTATTGAGTAGCCATGTGACTATGGTTCATGGAACCTAAAGATACCTTTTCACCATGGGGAGCCACATTTGGCGTTGAAGCAGAGCACCCACCTTTGGTGCAGCAGATCACCAGTTCAAATCCAGCCAGCCAGCCTGTCAAACCTGTTACCCAGGCCGGCAATAGGCTTCTTTGCAGTGAGTTGCCATGTGATCATGGTTCATGGGACCCGAAGATACCTTTTCACCATGGGGAGCCACATATGGCATCACTGCAGAGCACCCACCTCTGGTGCCACAGGTTACCAGTTCAAATCCCAGCTCAGGCTGGTCAAACCTCCTCCTCAGGCTGGCAATAGGCTTCTTTGCAGTCAGTTGCCATGTGACTATGGTTCATGGGACTTGAAGATACCTTTCTACCATGGGGAGCCAAATATTGCATTGCAGCAGAGCACCCACCTTTGGTGCAGCAGGTCACCAGTTCAATTCCAGCTCAGCCAGCCAAACCTCTTCCTTAGGCTGGCAATAGGCTTCTTTGCACTGAATTGCTTTGTGATTACAGTTCTTGGGAATTAAATATTCACCTTCACCATCAGGAGGCAGAGCACCCACATTCAGTGCAGCTGGTCACTGGTTAAAATCAAAGCTCAGATAGTCAAACATTTTCTGCAGGCCATGAATAGGTTCTGCCAACTTACTTTGTATTGAGTAGCCATGTGACTATGGTTCATGGGACCTAAAGATACCTTATAACCACTGGGAGCCACATTTGGCATTGCAGCAGAGCACCCACCTTTGGTGCAGCAAATCACCAGTTAAAATCCCAGCTCAGCAAGTCAGCTGGTCAAACCTCTTCCCTAGGCTGGCAATAGACTTCTTTGCTACGTGACTATGGTTCATGGGACCTAAATATACACTTTTACCATCAGGAGGCAGAGCACCCACATTCAGTGCAGTAGGTCACTGGTTAAAATCAAAGCTCAGATAGTCAAACATTTTCTGCAGGTTATGAATAGGTTCTGCCAACTACTTTGTATTGAGTAGCCATGTGACTATGGTTTATGGGACCTAATGATACCTTTTCACTATGGGGAGCCACATAAGGCATCACAGCAGAACACTTACCTTTGGTGCAGTAGGTTACCAGCTCAAATCCCAGCTCAGCCAGTCAGCTGGTCAATCCTCTTCCCTAGGCTGGCAATAGGCTTTTTTGCAGTGAGTTGCTATGTGACTATGGTTCATTGGACCTAAATATATACCTGCACCATCAGGAGGCAGAGCACCCACATTCAGTGCATCAGGTCACTGGTTAAAAGCTCAGCTAGTCAATCTTTTTCTGCTGACCATTAATAAGTTTTGCCACTTAGTTTGTATTGAGTGGCCATGTGACTATAGTTTATGGGACCTAAAGATACCAGCTTATCATGGGGAGCCACATATGGCATCGCAGCACAGCACCTTTGGTGCTGTAGGTCACCAGTTCAAATCCCAACACAGTCAACTGATCAAACCTCTTCCCTAGGCTGGCAATAGGCTTCTTTGCACTGAGTGGCTATGGTTCATTGGACCTAAATATACACTTTCACCATCAGGAGGCAGAGCACCCACATTCAGTGCAGTAGGTCACTGGTTCCCAGCTCAGCTAGTCAAACTTTTTATGCAGGGCATGAATAGGCTCTGCCAACTACTTTGTATTGAGTAGCCATGTGACTATGGTTTATGGAACCTAAAGATACCTTTTAACCAATGGAAGTCACGTATGGCATCGCAACAGAGCACCCACTTTTGGTGCAGCTGGACACCGGTTCAATTCCTACCTCAGCCAGCCAGTCAGCTGGTCAAGCCTCTCTTCCAGGCCAGCAATAGGCTTCTTTGCAGTGAGTTGCCATGTGACTATGGCTCATGGGACCTAAATAGACACCTTCACCATCAGGAGGCAGAGCACCCACATTCAGCGGAGCAGGTCACTGGTTCAAATCCCAGCTGACCTAGTCTACCTTTTTCTGCAGGCCAGGAATAGGTTCTGCCAACTACTTTGTATTGAGTAGCCATATGACTTATGGTTTATGGGACCTGAAGATACCTATTCACCACAGGAGGCCGTGTGTCGCATTGCAGCATAGCACCCACTTTTGGTACAGCAGGTCATTGGTTCAAATCCCAGCTCAGCCCACCAGTCAGCTGGTCAAACTTCTTTCCAAGGCCAGAAATAGGCTTCTTTGCTCTGAGTTGCTATGTGAATATGGTTCCCCTTTACCATTAGGAGGCAGAGCACCCACATTCAGTGCAGTAGGTCACTGGTACAAATCAAAGCTCAGCTAGGAAAAAAATTTCTGCAGGCCATGAATAGGTTCCACATATGGCACCACAGCAGAGCACCCACCTTTGGTGTATGAGGTTACCAGTTCAAATCCCAACCCAGTCAGCTGGTCAACCCTCTTCCCTAGGCTGACGATAGGCTTCTTTGCACTGAGTAGCTATGTGACTATAGTTCATTGGATTTAAATATACACCTTCACCATCAGGAGGCAGAACACCCACATTCAGTACACCAGGTTGCTGGTTCAAATCCAAGCTCAGCTACTCAAACTTTTTCTACAGGCCATGAATAGGTTCTGCCAACTTACTTTGTATTGAGTAGCCATGTGACTATGGTTTATGGGACCTAAAGATACCATCTCACCATGGAGAGCCACATATGGCATTGCAGCAGAACACCCACCTTTGGTGCAGCAGGTCACCAACTCAAACCCCAGCTCAGTCAGTCTGCTGGTCAAACCTCTTCACTAGGCTGGCAATAGGCTTTATTGCTCTGATTTGCTATGTGACTATGGTTCATGGGACCTAAATATACACCTTTACCATCAGGAGGCCAAGCACCCACATTCAGTACAGCAGGTTGCTGGTACAAATCAAATCAAAGCTCAGCTAGTCAATCTTTTTCTGCTGGCCATGAATAGGTTCTGCCAATTAGTTTGTATTGAGTAGACATGTGACTATAGTTTATGGGACCTAAAGATACCTGCTCACTATGGGAAGCCACGTATGGCATCGCAGCACCCACCTTTGGTGCGGCGGGTCACCAGCTCAAATCCCAACCCCGCCAGCCAGTCAGCTGGTCAAATCTTTTCCCCAGGCTGGCAATAGACTTCTTTGCAGTGAATTGCCATGTGACTATGATTCATTGGACCTTAATGTGCACCTTCACCATCAGGAGGCAGAGCACCCACATTCAGTGCAGCAGGTCACTTTTTGAAATCCCAGCTCAGCTAGTCAAACTTTTTCTGCAGGCCATGAATAGGTTCTGCCAACTACTTTGTATTGAGCAGCCGTGTGAATATGGTTTATGGGACCTAAAGATACCTTTTCACCATTGGGAGCTACATATTGCATCACAGCAGAGCACCCACCTTTGGTGTAGTAGGTCACCAGTTCAACAGTTTAAATCCCAGCTCAGCTAGTCAAATTTTTCTGCAGACTATGAAAAGGTTCTGCCAACTACTTTGTATTGAGTAGCCATGCGACTATGGTTTATGGGAGCTAAAGATACCTTTTTACCATTGGGAGCCATATATGGCATTGCAGCAGAGCACCCACATTCAGTGCAGCAGGTCACTGGTTAAAATCCCAGCTCAGCTAGGGAAACTTTTAATGCAGGCCATAAATAGGTTCTGCCAACTACTTTGTATTGAATAGCCATGTGACTATGGTTTATGGGACCTAAAGATACCTTTTCACCATGGGGAGCCACATATGGCATCGCAGCAAAGCACCAACCTTTGGTTCAGTACGTCACCAGCTCAAACCCCAACTCAGCCAGCCAACTTACAGTTGGTCAAACACTTCCCATGCTGGCAATAGGCTTCTTTGCAGTGAGTTGCTATGTGACCATGGTTCATGGGACCTGAAGATACCTTTTCACCATGGGGAGCCAAATATAGCATCGCAGCAGAGCATGCACCTTTGGTGCAGCAGGTCACCAGTTCAAATCCCAACTCAGTCAACCAGCCTGTCAGCTGTTCAAACCTCTGCCTCAGGCTGGCAATAGGTTTCTTTGCACTGAGTTGCTATGTGACTATGGTTCATAGGACCTAAATTTACACCTTCACCATCAGGGGGCAGAGCACCCACATTCAGTGCAGTAGGTCACTGGTTCAAATCAAGGATCAGCTAGTCAAACTATTTCTGCAGGCCATGAATAGGTTCTGCCAACTGCTTTGTATTTAGTAGCCATGTGACTATGGTTTATGGGACCTAAAGATACCTTTGCACCATATGGAGCCACATATGGCATTACAGCAGAGCACCCACCTTTGGTGCAGCAGGTCACCAGTTCAAAACCCAGCTTTGCTGGTCAAACCTCTTCCTCTGGCTGTTAATATGCTTCTTTGCAATGAGTTGCCATGTTACTATGGTTCATGGGACCTGAAGATACCTTTTCACCATGGAGAGCCAAATATGGCATCACAGCAGAGCACCCACCTTCAGTGCAGCAGGTCACCAGTTCAAATCCCAGCTCAGCCAGTCAGCTGGTCAAACCTCTTCCTCTGCTGACAATAGGCTTATTTGCAGTGAGTTGCCATGTGACTATGGTTTATGCAACCTACAGATACCTTTTCACCTCTGGTAGCCACATATGGCATCAAAGCAGAGCTTTTGGTGCAGCAGGTCACCAGTTCAAATCCCAACTCAGCCATCCAGTCAACTGGTCAAACCTCTTCCCTAGGCTGGCAAAAGGCTTCTTTTCACTGAGTTGCTATGTGACTATGGTTCATGGGACCTAAATATACACCTTCACCATCAGGTGGCAAAGCACCCACATTCAATGCAGCAGGTCACTGTTTCAAATCAAAGCTCAGCTAGTCAAACTTTTTCTGCAGGCCATGAATAGGTTCTGCCAACTACTTTGTATTGATTAGCCATGTGACTATGGTTTATGGGACCTAAAGATACCCTTTCACCACAGGGAGCCACATGTGGCATTGCAGCAGAGCACCCACCTTTGGTGCAGCAGGTCACCGGGTCAATTCCCAGCTCAACTTTTTCTGCAGGCCTTGAATATGTTCTTAGAACAAAACAAAAAGGTGTTAAAAGGTAACCCACACAGAAATACCTAAGGCGCACAAATTCACGTCATGTAAAACAAATACACCGTATCCATAATCAATTTAAGCAGTAAATCTAGCTTTATTGATATATATTAAAAATAATTCAAGCGAATTGTCCCACTGTGCTTAAAAATAGTAGCCCATACATACGTAGCCAAGTTGTGTTACATTGGGCCTGATCCAGAGCTACGGCCGCCGTCGCTAGTACGGTGGCCGTAGCTCTAATGTGCATGCGCCGGGCAGATGTTGCCCGGCGTTACTATGGAAATGCCCGATCGTCCATAGTAGTGCCGTAGGGACGCTGGAGGGGACGTCCCCCAGCGTCCCTACGCTGAAGTTAGTGTAGGGGGGCGGGGGGAGGGAGGGTAATGAGGCTGGGAGGGG
>WWET01007541.1:14650-34775 GCA_011038615.1 Limnodynastes dumerilii | reverse complement strand
CATACAATAATAGTTTTGTCATTAGCAGTGTGGTCTACATATAAACGTTGTTTGTTAAGTATAACGGCACTGTACCATTTCTATACATATTTTGGGGCTGATTCAGAGATGCGATTGCGAAAAGATCGCAAATATACGCATCTAAGGTTAAGATCTTAGCAGGTTCCAGCCCCCTGCAAAACCAGACACTCCCCTTGCAAACAGCGGTGGATCTTAAACTTAGACCACCATTGAATTGCCTTAACTATACGCTGTCATTTGGGATCTTAAGTGACGTGGTAGCGTTCATTTAAGATCCTAAGTGTCAGCCCGCGCCCACTTTCCCTCATTTCCCTGCCTCCCCCCGCCCCTTTCCATGCAAATCCTTAAGATCTTAAAGATTCGCGGCACTTAAGATCTTAAGTGCTTGCGTGCGATTCAAAGGTACGCTCTTAGCGAACTTACGCTCCTAACCGCTACGTTAACGGCGTTGCACTATTACTACGCATGCGCAGTTTTGCGAATTTTCTAGGATCTTAAATATACGCACCTAAGTGCCGTGGAAATCGCATCTCTGAATCAGCCCCCTAGAGTCTATTCAGTGGTTTAGAAAAGGGCAACTCTTTTCAAAAATATATATAAAAATTTTTAATAAAAAATATATAAAAAAATAAGTCACTTAGGGTTAGAAGTCTTGAAAGATGTTATGTCCCTTTATATATGGGATGAAAAGGTCTTTAGATATGGGGTTGTCTTCCTCCCTTCATATCCACCAAATAAATACAGGCTCCACTGGGAAAAAGAGAGGGGTGGGTGGGAGACAAGTACCAGATAGGAGAATATCAGTGAAATTATAGACAATTTATTAAATACAAAACATAAAAATTGTACATTAAAAGCAAGTCACAACAACAATGACTGCAATCGGAAAGGAGTCGTACCCCAGATGAAGTTGCCGATCAGTTCCTGTGAGCAGATGTTAAAAGTCCCGGGATCACAGAGAAGAGGTACGGAGGGTGCAGATCAAGAGCTCCTTCACCGATGCGTGTGTACCCCTGCCGACGCGTTTCAAACTACTAGAGTTCTTTTTCAAGGCGTATGTGGGGTATGTGTAGCGACGGATATTTAAAGGTACTTCCTGATGACGTCAATAGAGGTAATTAAAAGACCACATAGCAAAGAAAGCAATTTGATTTCTCTTATAAAAGATTTGTATAATGAACACTAAGACCATAATAAAAGAAAAAATAAATAGATAAAGTGACAGTGCCAAGAATGATTTAAAACACTAAAGGTGCTTGCTGGTGTATTAAGACACAGAAAATTTAGGACACAGAAATTTAAAGTTGCAATGCACGTGCAATGATTAAAGGGGCGATGCAAAATGATCAGAAGGGATCAATAAGCAGTGTAGGGTTAGTGATGAGATATGGACAGAGGTCCTAGAAAAACTCTGTATAAACGCACAAAAGTGCAAGTGCTCAAATGTGTAAACATAGAAAAATTATTGCACAATGCGAATGCATAAGGAGGTCTAGCATCATAAACAAACAAAAATGATGCAGAATAAAAATCGCAGGGAAGCATAAAGTGCAAGGCAAAGGGATAGATGAATAAGTAATAGTGCCAAATGGGAAATATCTTAATAAAATATACAGGGTGATAAGAATGGAGCCAAAATAAGAACTTGAATCTTAGGGATTACGTGATCATAAAACAAGAAGGGGAAATATTGGTGACAAAATGGAAAAATGAATTATAAAGAGGTATAGAATGGAATACACATATAATATAAACGTCTCAACAGGGATCATAAAAGCAGAATGGCAACCTTCTGAGGATGAGATAGTCGGTAATATTGCAAAAATAACAATAATAATTGTGGCCGCAATTAGACTACTAGTAATCTCAGTGAATAAGGGACAATTTCAAAGGAAAAGCTCTAAAATCGTACATTGATGGGGGAAAGATCAATATAAGAACATCTTGGTATCGGAATGGGTACTCCTATCTCTGTGTCCACCTTCATGCATTTCAGATTCCATAAATTGAGGGTCCCAGTCTACAATACCTAGTATTCCCTGGTGGTCTCTCTACCAGGTTCTAACCAGGCCTACAGCCTGCTTACTTTCCAAGATTGGACGGAATTGGGCATAGACAGGATAGTTTGACCGTAGGCTGGAACTTCTCTTTCAGGGACCCTAAGCTGTGAAGGTGAACCCAAAAACAAGTGCCATTCAGAGGAACCATTTAAGCTCAAAGTCAACATTAAGGCCCAGTCTGATTTCTGTATCGTTTTTCCTCCAGTGGGGTTCAATCGCCTGGATGCCCAGGAACCGTTGGACTCCATGGGCCTGATCCAGAGCTACGAAATTGGCCGATTTCGTGCGAGCGTACGACGGGTTTTTGCGTATTTTCGTACGAAAATTCGCACCGCGCATGCCCAGTATGACAGCTTCCTGTCGGCTGGACGACATGAGCGTATAGCGGTCGTATGGTGTGCGAATTTTTCGCTCGAGGGGCGTGCGTTCAGTACGACGGTCGCCTGGGCGCTCGTTTTACAACAGGGAGGCGGGGATAGCCATTTAAATTGTACAGTATGGGCGTGCTAAGGTCGTACGAATTGCGTATTATGTGCGAAAATTCGTACGGCCGACGGTAGTACCCAGTGTAGGGTATAGCCGCCGTAAGCAGGTACTTTACTATGGGAGTGTTAGGGGCGTGCATGTTTTTTTCGCACGGTCGAACGTACGCATTCGCCCGCCGTGCGAATTTTCGTAGCTCTGGATCAGGCCCCATCTGCTGAACATTGATATTCTTCAAAGAAATGGTTAGACAGTGAGTGTTCTCTTTTACCTTTCCCAATGTTATAAATATGCTCATACATTCTTGTTTTCAAAGCTCTAGATGTTTTGCCAATATATACCTTGTTGCATTTGCATTCTATCAAGTAGATGACATTCTTAGTGTGACAGGTTATGAAATGAATAATTTTATATTCTTTACCTTTAATCTGAAAATTCTCTACTTTCCTTTCTCCTTTACTGGTTTTACACATTTTGCATGTACCACATCGGTGAAAGCCTTTTGTGTGAATTTTGCCTTTTACATTATTATTGAAGGTGACTCTCCTGACCAACTTATTTTTCAGGTTGGGAGCTTTCTTGTAAATGAAACATGGAGTTTTAGGTAGGAATGAGCTCAGGATGGGATCTTGCAATAGAATCCTCCAATTTTTTTAAAATGCATTTTCCATTTGTCTATGTTGACTGTTAAATCTTGTGATGAACGCTACTTCATATTTATTAGTCTGGTCTTTACTATAATTCTTTTCCTTTTTCTCCTTATCTTTATTCTTTTGGATTAATCCTTTTTGGGGGATCTTAATGGTATCCTCAACTAATGATAAAATTTCTTCTTTTTTATAACCCTTTTCAATAAATTGTTTAGCCATATCATGGGCTTGAGTTTTACACACTGAGTCTTCAGAACAATTCCTCCTAATCCTTTTGAGCTGTCCCTTAGGAACATTTTTAACCAATTACTGTGGTGTGCACTAGTAACTGGTATGTAAGAATTGACGTCAGTCGGTTTTTTAAAAGTGCATGTGTGGAGTTTTCCATTTCTAGGATAAATGGTGAGGTCTAAAAAATTGACATTGGTCTGACTAATGTCAAAGGTAAGTTTAATGTTCAGGGAATTGGAATTTAAAAAACCGCAAAATCTATTTAAATCCTCCTCTGACCCTCTCCATATAAAAGGTACATCATCTATGTACCGCCACCAAGACACCAGGTCCGCCCCGAAGCAATGCCCGCTCCAAACATATGAGTCCTCCCACCGACCCATAAAGAGGTTGGCATAACTTGGGGCAAACCTGGTGCCCATGGCAGTACCCTGCACTTGTAGATAAAACCAATCATTAAAATTGAAATAATTATTAGTTAAGATAAATAAAATTCCTTCCATAATAAAAGACTCCATATTGGGATTAAAATCATTCTCTCTAAGACTTTGATTAATTGCCTCCAAACCATCTGTGTGTTTAGTAATTGTATATAAGGAGGTAACGTCAGCAGTAATGAGATAATCCCCCTTTTTCCATTCTACTTAATTCAATTTCTCCAGTACATCCCTCGTATCCTTAAGGTGGGATCTATTTTTATTCACTAGAGGTTGTAGTTTGGCATCAATAAACTCTGAGAGGTTGGATGTAATGGAGTTCATCCCTGCAATAATAGGTCTGCCGGGTGGATTCAACCTATCCTTGTGGATTTTCGGCAGAACATAAATAACAGGGATGCTAAAATGCTCTATAGTCATAAAAGCCTTTTCTTCCTGACTAATAGTGTTTAGTACATGATATTTATCTAAGAGAGCAAGAAGATCTTTCCTAATTCTCCCACTAGGGTCTGATTTAAGGGGTGAGTAGGTCTTTTTGTCATCCAACTGCCTATAGATTTCCTGATCGTATTTAACTTTCTCCATAATAACAATTCCCCCACCCTTATCGGCCGGTTTGATAACGATTTCTTTGTTCTTTTCTAGAGATTTAATGGCTTCTTTCTCCCCTTTAGTCAAATTATTAATATTAATTCTTTTATTAGTTATTTTGGAAAAATCTTTCATCACTAACTTCTCGAAGCTTTCGATGAAGCTTCCTTTAACATGTTTAGGATAAAAGATAGACTTTTTCTTAAACTTCTTTGGGATATCATCTACATCGGATTCATTGGATAATGTATTAGTATTGGACAAATCTGATTTCTTTTCTTTGTGAAAAAATTTCTTTATAGTTTATTTTCTTACAAATTTTTCTAAGTCTACAAAACTTTCAAATGCGTCGGGTGGGTTGTCTGGAGCAAATTTGAGCCCTTTCTTGAGAACATTAATTTGATCTTTTATTAAACTGAGTTTACTAAGATAAAAAATTCCTACTTCCCCTTCATTTCTATTACCCTGTTTTATGTTGTCAGTGGTTTTATCTGCTTCATCTTTATCCGGTTTTGATTTAGATCTCTTTAATTTCCCTGCCCTCCTCCCTCTAAATCTAATGGTTTTTCCTACGGGAATTGGTTGTTCCTGCCCCTCCAGAAAAAATTCTCTGGTCCTCTATTCTGTGGGTGGAATGGTTGGGATGAATATTGTGGGGAGGGGAAGAAATTCTGATTGGGAGGAAACCGGTTAGAAGGGGGTCTAAAAAACTGATTGGGTGGATTCCTATAGTTCCTGTTATCATAATGTCTGGGGGGTGGATTCCTATAGTTCCTATTATCATACTGTCTGGGGGGTGAATAATAGTCATTTCTTTTATCATATGGTACATAGTTTTTATAAGACTGAAGCGGTCTTGAGTAAAAGTTGAGTTGATCTCTATATTGTGAATTATATTGCTGTGGGTAGAAAGATCTTTCCTCATAGTCGTTGGGGTAGGATTTTGGTATTCCCTTCTTCCCTGATTCCTATTGAAATCTCTATCCTCATAATAACGATCCTGAGAGTAATAGTAGTCATCTCTAGGATATCTCTCCTCTGGGAATCTTAAGGGGAGATTCTCGTTTCGAGAATTGGATGACTCCGTAGTCTCCCTCTTTCCAATTTGATTATTGTTTTTTTTATTATTAGGGTCTACTCTCTGATTTTTTTCTCCCGGTCTGGGAATATTTTTGGAATTTTTATTTGGTGGCTTTTTTTCCGTTCCTTTCGTGTTATTATTACTATTTTCTTTTTTGGTATCTTTGGGCTTTTCAGTATTACTATTTTTGGGAGTTTCTTCTGTGCTATTTTCCTCCATAGAGAAAATATCCTGTGTCTCTTCATTCCTCGTGTTAATCCTATCTCTAACAAGTTTTCCTTGTTTTTTGGCAATTATCGCTTTCTCCTCTTTTTTGATTTTATTCCTCATTTGTTCCTCTAACTCTTTATACTCTTGCATATCCGAAATTGGAATCACTAAATCTTCTAGTCTATGGATCTCCTCCTCTAGGAGTCCCAAATCTAGCCTTCTTTCTTTAATGATAATTTCTAAAAGAGAGAAGGAGCATCTATCCAAGATGCCCCTCCACTCTTCCACTAACCTATCTCTTTTTACTTCGAACGATGGGCTCTTTTCAATTTTTAAACCTTTTGGAATTACATGATCAGCTGCATACCTTTCCAAAGCAACAATTTCCCACCATAATTTGTTTTCCTTTAGTAGGACTGTAGTTAATTTCTTCATAATCTTACCCAGATCTTCCTCCACTGGCTTTATTACATTCGGTTCCTCTACAAAACTTTGACCAAAAGTCTGGTCAATCATATGGAACCTCTCGACCCTATGTGCAAACATTATGCTGCCTTCTGTACCTAAGTGGTAAATGTAGGAAATAGCAAGATTGGGTGGAAGAAGGCGCAACTAAGCTAAAATATAATGAAAGCAGCCTAATATCACAAGGGGTACCACTAACCCCCAACCAAAGAGTAAAGATAAAAAATGTGATAAGGCGCTAAAAAAGGGGGAGGGAATAGGGAAAGGCACGAATCTGCCAAAAATTATATATGGCGTGGTAAAATCAAAGATCCGAAAAAAATAGCTCCAAAGGTAATAAAGCCAGAGGAAAATAAGAGAAATCAAATGTTATATACAAATAATAAAACTTCAAGTGTGCAAAATGCAGTGACAAATAGTAATGATGGAGTTCAGACACTAGATGGCAATATAGCACACAAAAACCGATAGAACATAATTAGAGAAAATAATATAGGAAATTCTGTACCACTTAGAACTTCGAAATGGGAGAAGGTATAGTCTTTTCAGAGATTAGAAAAGGAAAACTTCTTTCAAAAATATATATAAAGTTTTTAAAAAAAATTATTAAATAAAAATAAAATATATAAAAAATAAATACATAAAACCAGTCACTTAGGGTTAGAAGTCTTGAAAGATGTTATGTCCATATAAACACGTGGGTGGCAGGTTTTCTCCAAGTTGCTGCACTTGCCGATTACTGATCCATCCTCCTACGTGCGTTTCACGTTGCATCAAGTTTTATGAATATTCCTACACCTATAACCTTAATGACAGCACAAACAGGCATGCATGTAAGTCTTAAAGGCATATACACCTGATCTATTCCGTTTAAAGTGAGGAAAGCAATTAACAAGGGAACACTGACACATGTTGATTATAATATAAACATCCCATATTATTTGGGGAGAAAACTCACAAAATGCTAAATTTCACACATAACACAGAGGTGATGATAGTTGTTTATTTTTTTATTTTATGCTTTATACATATAGCTTAGAGAACCCAGCCCCATCATAGTCACTCATAATATACCTTAGAATATTACTCGAGGATATTATAAATATTTAGAGTAAACACCATTTTCTCATTTAGACCCCCTGGGGATTCAGATCCCAACAAATAAATCCATCTTAACTCCTTTTGTAATAGTATGCGATTAATATCGCCACCCCTTTGATCTAATTCCATTTTATCAAGAACAAAGGCTTGTAGTCCCTTAGGGTTAGAGTCATGGTATTTATTGAAATGTCGTGAGACAGGTGGTATTGATTTCAACTTCGCCATGTCAGACACACTTTTCTTGATTGAATTACAGTGTTCTAACAGACGAACTTTTAACTTGCGAAACGTTTTCCCCACGTAGTATTTCCACAGGGACATATAAGGCAATACACCACGTGGGTAGAATCACAGTTAGCAAAATGTTGGATCTTATGCATTTTACCAAATTTATCCTGAATTTGCAGTTTCTTCACGATTAAAGGGCATGCCCTACATTTACCGCATTTGTGGCAGCCAATTACCGATAGAACGGGCTTGGGGATTGGTTTCAAATGGCTGTGTACTAAGCTATCCCTCACACATTTTGCCCTCCGCCAACACATGTTTAAGTGGCCTCCCAGTGCATTCTTAAAATCAGAGTCTTCCATTAAGATATGGGAATGTCTCTTCAAAATGGATGAAATCTCTGACGCCTGTCTGGAGAAATTGCCAATAAACCTTGCCCGATAGGGCTCTAATTGCTTAGGTCCTGGAAAAATCAAGTGATCCCTTGATTTGGACAATGCATGTTGACATGCATTTTTCAAGATATGTGGTTGTAATCCCCTGGCCAGTAAACGTGCCCTCAATTCACCTGCTCTTTCCTTAAAAGTTTTTTCTGAGGAGCAATTTCTCCTAAGTCAGAGATACTCGCTCCTGGTTATCCCCCATATAGTTGCCTGGGGGTGAGAGCTGGTGCTATGTAATAGGCTATTGGTAGCGGTGGGCTTACAAAATAAATCTGTGATCAGATTGCCAAGGGTATCCACTGTCAATTTTAGTTTGGCTTGTACTTACAGTCAATCTTAAATTAAGATTGTTTGAGTTGAGCTTTTGAATAAAGTTCAAAAGGGGATCAATGTCACCCTCCCACGCGATGAAAATGTCGTCTATATATCTCAGCCACATGAGGATATGACTAGTCACATCCTCATGGGCCTCGATAAAGACGTGCTGGCACTCCCACCAGCCCAAAAACAAGTTGGTATACGTGGGTGCGCAGGAACTGCCCATCGCAGTCCCTCGCGTTTGGAGATAATATCTCCCGTCAAATAAGAAAAAATTCTTTGTAAGTACAAACCATAACAGATCTAAAAGGAAGTTGTTATATTCCTTGTCTGTCCTCGCCTCAAGATAATAGGCAGCCGCACCAAGCCCCACTTCGTGCCCAATACTAGTGTAGAGAGACTCTACGTCACAGGTCACTAACCATGCTCCAGATGGAATATTGGCACCATTTAATTTGGACAGAAAGTCTGTTGTATCACGGACATGTGTGACGTCAAGGTAGGCAGGAAGGCACGGAGATGATGGTCGATATGTTTGCTTGCCTGTTCAGTGAGCGAGCCTATGCCCGAAACAATTGGGTGCCCAAAAGGTTCTGCCAACTACTTTGTATTGAGTAGCCATGTGATTATGGTCTATGGGACCTAAAGATACCATTTCACCAAAGGGAGCAGCATATGGCATTGCAGCAGAGCACCTACCTTTGGTTCAGCATAAAGCCTCAGCCTACGGTGCAGTAGGTCACCGGTGCAAATCCCAGCTCAGCCAGCCAGTCAGCTGGTCAAACCTCTTCCCTAGGCTGGCAATAGGCTTTTTTGCACTGAGTTGCTAATTGACTATGGTTCATGGGACCTTAATATACACCTTCACCATCAAGAGGCAGAGCATCCTCATTCAGTGCAGCAGGTCACTGGTTAAAATCGCATTTCAGCTAGTCAAACTTTTTCTGCAGGCCATGAATAGGTTCTGCCAACTACTTTGTATTGAGTAGCCATGTGACTATGGTTTATGGAACCTAAAGATACCTTTTCACCATGGGGGGGCACATCACAACAGAGCACTCACCTTTGGTGTTGCAGGTCAATTCGCAGCTCAGCCAGTCATCTGGTCAAACCTCTTCCTCAGGCTGGCAATAGGCATCATTGCAGTGAGTTGCCATGTGACTATGGTTCATGGGACCTGAAGATACCTTTTCACCATGAAGAGCCACATATGGCATTGCAGCAAAGCACCCACCTTTGATGCAGCAGGTCACCATTTTAAATCCTAGCTCAGCCAGCCAGTTAGCTGGTCAAACCTCTTTACTAGGCTGACAGTAGGCCTCTTTGCACTAAGTTGCTATGTGACTATGGTTCATGAGACCTAAATATACACATTCACCATCAGGAGGCAGAGCACCCACATTCAGTGCATCAGGTCACTGGTTAAAATCCCAGCTCAGCTAGTAAAACTTTTTCTGCAGGCCATGAATAGGTTCTGCCAATTAGTTTGTATTGAGTTACCATGTGACTATGGTTTATGTGACCTAAATATACACCTTCAAAATCTAGAGGCAGAGCACCTACGTATGGCATCACAGCAGAGCACCTGCCTTTGGTGCAGCAGGTCACCAGCTCAGCCAGTCAGCTGGTAAAACCTCTTTCCTAGGCTGGCAATAGGCTTCTTTGCAGTGAGATGCCATATGACTATGGTTTATGGGACCTAAATATACACCTTCACCATCAGAAGGCAGAGCACCCACATTCAGTGCAGCAGGTAACTGGTTCAAATCCCAGCTCAGCTAGTCAAAATTATTCTGCAGGCCATGAATAGGTTCTGCCAACTTACTTTGTATTGAGTAGCCATGTGACTATGGTTTATGGGACCTAAAGATACCTTCTCACCATGGGAAGCCACATATGGCATCGCAGCAGAGCACCTGCCATTGGTGCAGCAGATCACTGCTTGAAAACCCAGCTCAGTCAGCTGGTCAAACCTCTTCCCTAGGCTGGCAACAGGCTTCTTTGCACTGAGTTGCTATGTGACTATGGTTCATTGGACCTAAATATACACCTTTACCATCAGGAGGCAGAGCACCCACATTCAGTGCATTAGGTCACTGGTTAAAATCCCAACTCAGCTAGTCAAACTTTTTCTGCAGGCCATGAATAGGTTCTGCCAATTAGTTTGTATTAAGTAGCCATGTGACTTTGGTTCGTGGGACCTAAAGATACCTTTTCACCATAGGAAGCCATGTATGGCATCACAGCACAGTACCAGCCTTTGGTGTAGCAGGTTATCAGTTCAAATCCTAGCTCATATGTGGCTCCCCATGTTGAAGAGGTATCTTCAGGTCCCATGAACCATAGTCAAATGGCAACTCAATGCAAATAAGTCCATTGCCAGCCTAGAGGTTTGACCAGCTGACTGGCTGGCTGAGCTGGGATTTAAATCAGTGCTCTGCTGCGATGCCATACGTGGCTTCCTGTGGTGAAAATGTATCTTTAGGTCCCATAAACCATAGTCACATGGCTACTCAATACAAAGTAGTTGGCAGAACCTATTCATTGCCTGCAGAATAATTTTGACTAGCTGAGCTGGGATTTGAACCAGTAACCTGCTTCACTGAAAGTGGGTGCTCTGCCTCCTGATGGTGATTTAGGTCCCATGAACCATAGTCAAATGGCAACTCACTGCAAAGAAACCTATTGCCAGCCAGGGGAAGAGGGTACACCAGCTAACTGGATGGCTGAGCTGGGATTTGAACTGGCGATCTGTTCCACCAAAAGTGGGTGATCTTCTGCGATGCCATATGTGGTTCAACGTGGTGAAAAGGTATCTTTAGGTCCCATAAACCATAGTCATATAACTACTCAATACAAAGTAGTTGGCAGAACCTATTCATGGTCTGCAGAAAGGGTTTGACTAGCTGAGCTGGGATTTGAACCAGTTACCTGCTGCACTGAATGTGGGTGCTCTGCTGTCTGATGGTGAAGGTGTATATTTAGGTCCCATGAACCATTGTCACATAGCAACTCAGTACAAAGAAGCCTATTGGCAGCCTAGAGAAGAGGTTTGACCATCTCACTGGCTGGCTGAGCTGGGATTTGAACTAGTGACCTGCTGCACCAAAGGTGGGTGCTCTGCTGTGATGCCATTGGTGAAAAGGTATCTTCAGGTCCTATAAACCATAGTCACATGGCAACTCACTGCAAAGAAGCCTATTGCCAGCCTGAGGAAGAAGTTTGACCAGCTGACTAGCTGAGCTGGGATTTTAATTAGTGACCTGCTGCATTGAATGTGGGTGCTCTGTCTCCTGAAGGTGAGAGTGTATATTTAGGTACCAAGAACCTTAGCAACTCAGTGCAAAGAAGCCTATTGCCAGCCTAGGAAAGAGGTTTTACCAGCTGACTGGCTGAGCTGTGATTTGAACCAGTGCCCTGCTGCACCAAAGCCAGGTGCTCTGCTGCGATGCCATAGGTGTCTTCCTGTGGTGAAAAGGTATCTTTAGGTCCCATAAATCATAGTCACAAGGCTACTCAATACAAAGGTTTGTCTAGCTGAGCTGGGATTTGAACCAGTGACCTGCTGCACTGAATGTGGGTGCTCTGCCTCATGATGGTAAAGGTGTATACTTAGGTCCCATGGCCTACAGAAAAAGTTTGACTAGCTGAGCTGGGATTTGAACCAGTGACCTGCTAAACTAAATGTGGGCACTCTGCCTCCTGATGGTGAAGGGGTATATTTAGGTCCCATGAACCATAGTCACATGGCAACTCACTGCAAAGAAGCATATTGCCAGCCTGGGGAAGAATGTAGACCAGCTGACTGAACTGGTATTTGATCCAATTACCTGTTGCACCAAAGGCAGGTGTTCTGCTGCAATGCCATACATGGCTTCTCATGGGGAAAAGGTATCTTTAGGTCCCATAAACCATAGTCACATGGCTACTCAATACAAAGTAGTTGGCAGAACCTATTCATGGCCTGCAGAAAAAGTTTGATTAGCTGAGCTGGGATTTGAACCAGTGACCTGCTGCACTGAATGTAGGTGCTCTGCCTCCTGATGGTGAAGGTGTATATTTAGGTCCCATAGTCACATGGCAACTCACTTCAAAGAAGCATATTGCCAGCCTGGGGAAAAGGGTTGACCAGCTGACTGGCCTGGGATTTTAACCAGTGACCTGCTGCACGTGAAAGTGTACATTTAGGTCCCACGAACCATAGTCACATGGCATCTCACTGCAAAGAAGCCTATTGCCAGCCTAGGAAAGAGGTTTTACTAGCTGGTTGGCTGAGCTGGGAATTAAACTGGCAACCTGCTGCACCAAGGGCAGGTGCTCTGCTGCAAAGGCATATGTGGCTCCCCAATTTTGCTGGTGAACTGCTGCACTAAATGTGGGTGCATTGCCTCCTGATGGTGAGTTAGGTCCCATGAACCATAGTCACATAACAACTCACTGCAAAGAAGCCTATTGCCAGCATGGTGAAGAGGATAGACCAGCTGACTGCTTGGTTGAGCTTGGATTTGAACTGGTGATCTACTGCGATGACAAATGTGGCTACCTGTGGTGAAAAGGTATCTTTAGGTCCAATAAACCATAGTCACATGGCTACTCAATACAAAGTAGTTGGCAGAGCCTATTCATGGCCTGCAGAAAAATTTTGACTAGCTGAGCTGGGATCTGAACCAGTGACCTGCTGCACTGGATGTGGGTGCTATGCCTCGTTATGGTGAATATTTAGGTCCCATGAACCACAGTCCCATGGCTACTCAATGCAAAGTAGTTGGCAGAACCTATTCATGGCCTGCAGAAAAGTTTGACTAGCTGAGCTGGGATTTAACCTGGTGACCTGCTGCACCAAAGGCAGGTGCTCTGCCATATGTGGCTTCCTGAGGTGAAAAGGTATTTTTAGTTTCTATAAACCATAGTCACATGGCTACTCAATACAAAGTAGTTGGCATAACCTATTCATGGCCTGCAGAAAAAGTTTGATTAGTTGAGCTGGGATTTGAACCAGTGACCTGCTGCACTGAATGAGGGTGCTCTGCATCCTGATGGTGAAGGTGTATATTTAAGCCCCATGAACCATAGTCACATAGCAACTCAGTGCAAAAAAGCCTATTGCCAGCCTGAGGAAGAGGTTTGACCAGCAGACTGGATGGCTGAATTGGTATTTGAACTGACGACATGCTGCACCAAAGGCAGGTGTTCTGCTGTGATGCCATACGTGGCTTCCTATGGTGAGTAGGTATCTTTAGGTACCATAAACCATAGTCACAAGGCTACTCAATACAAAGTAGTTGGCATAAC
The DNA here is from genome assembly GCA_011038615.1 of Limnodynastes dumerilii. NCBI lineage: Eukaryota > Metazoa > Chordata > Amphibia > Anura > Limnodynastidae > Limnodynastes > Limnodynastes dumerilii. The sequence continues at coordinate 21,164 of WWET01007541.1, read as the reverse complement.
CTATTCATGGCCTGCAGAAAAAGTTTGACTTCCTAAGCTAGTATTTGAACCAGTGACCTGCTGCACTGAATGTGGGTGCTCTGCCTCCTGTTGGTGAAGGTGTATATTTAGGTCCCATGAACCATAGTCACATAGCAACTCAGTGCAAAGAAGCCTATTGCCAGCCTAAGGAAGAGGTTTGACCAGCAGACTGGATGGTGGAACTGGTATTTGAACTGGTGACATGCTGCACCAAAAGCAGGTGCTCTGCTGCGATGCCATACATGGCTTCCCATGGTGAAAAGGTATCTTTAGGTCCCATAAACCATAGTCACATGGCTACTCAATACAAAGTATTTGGCAGAACCTATTCATGGCCTGTAGAAAAAGTTTGACTACCTGAGCTGGAATTTTAACCAGTGACCTGCTACACTGAATGTGGGTGCTCTGCTGCGATGCCATATTTGGCTTCCTGTGGTGAAAAGGTATCTTTAGCTCCCATAGTCACATGGCTACTCAATACAAAGTAGTTGGCAGAACCTAGTCACATAGCAACTCAGTGCAAAGAAGGCTATTGCCAGCCTAGTGAAGAGGTTTGACCAACTGAATGAGTGGGGATTGGAACCAGTGACTGGCTGCACCAAAGGCATGTGTGCTGCTGCAATGCCATATGTGGCTTCCTGTGGTGAAAAGGTAACTTTAGGTTCCATAAACCATAGTCACATGGCTATTCAATACAAAGTAGTTGGCAGAATCTATTCATGGCCTGCAGAAAAGTTTGACTAGCTGAGCTGGCATTTAAACCAGTGACCTGCTGCACTGAATGTGGTTGCTCTGCCTCCTGATGGTGAAGGTGTATATTAAGGTGCCATAGCTTCTCATTGCAAAGAAGCGTATTGCCAGCCTTGGGAAGAGGTTTGACCAACTGGTTGTTTGGCTGCCTGAGCTGGGATTTAAACTGGTGACCTGCTGCACCAAAGGTGGGTGCTCTGCTGCAATGCCATATTTGGCTCCCCATGATGAAAATGTATCTTTAGGTCCCATGAACCATAGTCACATGGCATCTCACTGCAAAGAAGCCTATTGACAGCCTAGGAAGGAGGATTTACCATCTGGCTTAGCTGGATTTGAGCTGGCAACCTGCTGCCCCAAAGGTGGGTGCTCTACTGTGATGCCATATGTGGCTCCCCATGGTGAAAAGGTATCTTTAGGTCCCATAAACCATAGTCACATGGCTATTCAATAAAAAGTAGTTGGCAGAACCTATTCATGGCCTGCAGAAAAAGTTAGACTAGCTGAGCTGAGATTTTAACCAGTGACCTGCTGCACTGAATGTGGATGCTCTGTCTCCTGATGGTGAAGGTGTATATTTATGTCCCATGAACTATAGTCCTGCTGACCTGCTGCACTGAATGTCGGTGCTCTGCTTCCTGATGAAGAAGGTGTATATTTAGGTCCCATGAACCGTAGACACATGGCAACTCAGTGCAAAGAAGCCTATTGCCAGCCTGGGGGAAAGGTTTGACCAGCTGACTGGAGACCTGCTGCACCAAAGGTGTGTGCACTGCTGCAATGCCATACGTGGCTCCCCATGGTGAAATGGTATATTTAGGTCCCATAAACCATAGTCACATGGCTACTCAATACAAAGTAGTTGGCAGAACCTATTCATGGTCAGCAGAAAATGTTTGACTAGCTGAGCTGGGATTTGAACAAGTGACCTGCTGCACTGAATGTGGGTGCTCTGCCTACTGATGGTGAAGGTGTATATCTAGGTTCCATGAAACTCAGTGCAAAAAATGCTATTGCCAGCCTAGGGAAGAGGTTTGACCAAATACTGGCTGGCTGAGATGGGATTTGAACCAGCAGCCTGCTGCACCAAAGGCAGGTGCTCTGCTGCAATGCCATATGTGGCATGGGGCCTGATCCAGAGCTACGACGGTGCCGTCCGACGGGCGAATGCGTACGTTCGCCCGTGCGTATAAACATACACGCCCCTAACACTCCCATTGTAAAGTACCTGCTTACGGCGGCTATACCCTACACAAGGTACTACGGTGTTGATGTCAAACATTAAGAACACAACCTAAGTATTATGAATAGTGTGTCCCTGTGTATGCTTAGTAACTGGAGCCCTTAATCTGATTAGTGTGCATACTTAAGGGAGGGGAATAGTGACCTTACATTTCGCAAGATAATCTGTTTTAGAACTCTATATATTATCTTATTATATTTAAACAGCACTATGGGTAATCACCCAGTTGTACTTATAAAAGCATTTAACAAAGATGGGAGGTAGTAAATGCATATTAATAACCTTAAAAAGAAGTATGCAAGATGCAATAAATAATCACTTTGTCACTGGCTACAAGAAATTCACTTCTGCTCTTGATATTTAAAACCTCATTTCTCCTTAAAACTCCAAACACCACAACACTGACTTTTGTTTTAGATAGAAAATATGCCTTATCTTATGAGCCTTTGTTTGCTTTTCCACCACAAAGGGAAAATAAAGAGCTGTGGTTACATTAGTAAGTTTGCCCTAGTCACATTACAACTAAGCTACTTCTTGCGCACAAAAGGCCAGATCCAGGCTTTGAGCGCATCAGCAGCAGTGGAGATGTGAAGTTAGATCCTCGGATGAGTCACAACTCCCATGCGGGCTTCACTTACAGTCAGGTGACCCTAACTTAAATGTTTTGCATGTTAAATGGTGACAGCCCTTCCCACCTTGTGTAAACTCTATAAGAAGTCTGCCCCATCAGTAAAATGCAATTCGTTTCCGCACATTGCGTGTTACAAACAAGCATTTTACTTAAAAAGTGTAAATAAATGATGTACCAACCAGTCACATTGAGAGGCTTCTCCCTTCCTTAAACTTTAAAAGGGGCCTAAAACATCTAGAAATAAAAAAAAACAAAAAAAAATTAATAAAGAGAGTCTCATATAAAGTTATAATGATTTGAGGAGGGTGCTCGTGTAAATAGATAATAAATAAGGGCCTGATTCAGACTTAAGAAAGTTCTTAAAATAAGATTTTAAAGTCAGTCCTGGGCTAAACCATGTTGATTGCAGGGGAGTCATATTTCATCTGTTGCAAACAGTACTAGTGTTGAGAGGTGATATTTCCCAGGCCAAGTCTAAATAACAGTGTAATACTAAAGCTGGTTAGTATCTGTTTTCAGTAAGCAATTCAAAGATGTATTCCTGCATGCAAAGAATACAATTAATTTGGCTCCCCCTGAAAACAACATGGTTTTGCCCAGGAGTGACTTTAAGTTCTTATTTTAAGAACTTTCTTAAGTCTGAATCAGGTCCAATAATAATAAGTCATACATTGTAATAATAACTTCACCCCCACATCACATATTAAGCAATAATAAAAGATTTAGGTGTTTGACTTGAAGAGTCCTTCAATCTATTTTTAAATAGCAGAGTTACCTATCTGTCTGTGAAAATACCAAGTAGTCTGATCAAATAGTTGTAGAATCTGCTGCTGAATATTCATATCTAAGCTCTCAATGAAGGGGCCCCATTTTTTGTAAAATCTCTCCACACCTTTTTCTATGTCTGGCAGTCTTGAGTGCCTTTTATAACTAGGAGAGAAAAGGATAAAACAGTCTGATAGGGAAAGGGTTCTAGTGGTGGTAGCAGCAGGGACAACACAAGAGGGATAATACGTTGTAAATTAAGATGGTGCTCCGTCTGGAAGGGGTAAGTCTCCACGGCCAGAAGAGGACTGTGCTACATTGTGTTGCAAGTTATTTCTAACCAGTGTTGAATAGGCTGATGTATCCTCTGCATGCACAGAGCAGCTCCCTGGGTTGAGAGTCTGCTGACACTCATGCTTTAGTGCCCAGCTGTGTCTTCTTCCACCTGCCTACTTCCACACTTGGTCTGAGGCAAAGCAAACTTGGTGAGTGGGAATGTGAAAAGTATTGAAGTTAAATTTGTAGATAGAAGAGGGTTGGGTGATGACTGTACATAGATCCATCCAACAAAGGGCCTATGTGGGCCTTTCCTATGTTGTTAAAATGTTAGTATAAAGAGATTAACTAAACTTAGTCCTAATACAACCAAGTTGAAAATTATAAAATTCCTGCTTTAATCATATCAATTACAATCTACCTGGTGTAAGTACTTATGTTGTTGATACTAATTATAACGTTGCACTCACAGACATAATGGATGTGGATCATTCATAACTGTAAGTGTTTTTAATGCACCTCCTTTTACCTGCAAATAGTGTCTAAATGACTTACAATGCAGAATTACTGTAGGTCATGTAAATCTATGGATCATGGTCACTGGCTTACAGCTACACTTGCCAACAAGTGGCACATAATTTATCATGCATGAGATGTCATCCCAGAGAATACGAGTAAGCAAGGGACCTGACAGACAGCCACCTTTAAATCTTGCAATCAATGCAGCAGTATGCTGGGGACAGAAATATGACTAATACAGGTTCCTAGCACCTGTCTTTAGGGGTAAGTGTACAGAGGGGCATTTCTGCAAATAACAATTATTTTGAAACAACTAGTGTGTACAAACAATATAATTGACATAGGTTATTTGGAGATTATCAGTAAATATAATAGCCTAGAATATAGAATATATTAGCATTTAAATGTTTCTCACATTATCAGTTTTTATGGATAACTCAGTCTTGGAAGCTTTTTCATAGTCTAAGATTGCTCGATAGGACTGGAGAACAATTGGACCTGTTATCTATATGACAAGGATATAGAATACCTTATAAATATCCAACTTAAAGTAAAACTGGACACATTTTTACAACACTTTATATTTCCATCCTATTTTCTCTAGCTCTGACTTATTGGCCAAGCTCAACTTAGAATACTTCTCACTAAAGCTGGGTACACAATGGAAGGCAGATCACACAATAATCATCAGATAGCTCTAACATCTTACTAGTGTGTACTGTCCCACTATGCAATGAGGCTGATTTTTGGGAGCTCCTAATTTGTCCGATTAGCAATGTCCCAATGTCTGGAGAGTAGTTCACTGTGTACTGACACACAATATTTACTGCAACGATTCCTATTTCTATTTCTGCATAGGGCCAACTTATGGATGATTATATCATTGCAGCAAAGGTTTATTTGAACAGTTTGTAAAACAATCCATAGGAAACTATTAAGCAGGGTGTACAGCTCAGGACTTTAAATCATTAATGCTGCTTGACAAGATGAGGGCTCATGGTAAACAGCTTGTGTTGCCAGTTAAATCTGTCATTGTGAAGCCAACATTAGGGTCAGAGAAATAAACCATAACAGACACAACTATTTTGTAGCTACAAATATTAATGTGGCTGCTACAGGTCACCAAACAATTGGTACTGTATGTAAATAAGTCCTATATATGTTGTAATGCAGACATGAAAGCTGACCAGCTCGGCTCTCAGCTGCTGGCAATGTATTTATACACATTACTCAGCATTCAAACAGGGAGTGTCGGGTGCTGTATTAAGCTGCCAGCTGGCGGCCATGCCCCTTCCTCCCCTTTGCCTCCAGGCCCTGTAGCAGCCAATTCCTTGACACCAATGGTAGTTATGCCACTGGTATAACGTTTATTACACAATTTATTAAACAATAGTGTGTTAACCCATTTTACTACTAGTTAATTTCCAATATCATTTGCATGGAGTGTGATTTGGTCATCTGTACCCAGGAACTTACATGATAATGTCGGACCAGATCCTGACCTGATAACATCAGGTCACTTATGCACGCAAGGGCATGCTCCCTCCAGATGTTACACTAGGGTCACTATAGTATCCCTAGAGTGCAAACAATTGGACGGAACTTTGTTTTTTGTTGCTAAAGCGGGCTGGGGAAAGCATGCAAAGTGTACAGTGTGGGAGGGGGCTCCCACGTTGCTGTGGATCAGTGGTTGTACGAACCGCTGATCCGCACAACAGAGTTAATGCAGGCTTATTGCAGCGTAAGCTGCCATAAAGCCCGCCCGAGAGAGGGGAGTGACAGGGGGCGTGCACTCCCCTCGTTTCCAATCGTTTCGGAAACTCCAATCGTTTCCGGTCACAAGCATGACACAAATTCCACAAATACACACTGCTAAAAAAAATAAAGGGAACACTTAAACAACACAATGTAACTACAAGTCAATCACACTTCTCTGTAATCAAACTGTCCACTTAGGAAGCAACACTGATTGACAATCAATTTCACATGCTGTTGTGCAAATGGAATAAACAACAGTTGGAAATTATAGGCAATTAGCAAGACACCCCCAATAAAGGAATGGTTCTGCAGGTGTTGACCACAGACCACTTCTCAGTTCCTATGCTTTCTGGCTGATGTTTTGGTCACTTTTGAATGCTGGCGGTGCTTTCACTCTAGTGGTAGCATGAGACGGAGTCTACAACCCACACAAGTGGCTCAGGTAGTGCAGCTCATCCAGGATGGCACATCAATACGAGCTGTTGCAAGAAGGTTTGCTGTGTCTGTCAGCATAGTGTCCAGAGCATGGAGGCGCTACCAGGAGACAGGCC
>WWET01007540.1:29481-42788 GCA_011038615.1 Limnodynastes dumerilii | reverse complement strand
ACCAAAGAACAGAGGGGTTCACAGTTTCAGTTCACACATAATATGGACTCGAGAGGCAATTTTTACAACTATGTAACATCAACTTAGTCAGACGGATCGCTCCGTGACCGGTCATTTGGGGTTTATTTTTCGGTTATGTAGATCAGGGAACTTGAAAAAACCTTGGGATAATTGTGGGCGCTTAAGATCATGGACTTCTAAATAGAAATGAATCTGTAATGGCTGCAGCCCCAAGAAAACCACAAAGGAGTCGTTAATCTGTGCTTTATATAGGGGTTAAGCTGTTTGGCAAACAGGCAGCGGGAAAAAAAAAAAAAAAAAAGAAAAAGGTTCCTATTCAATTAGGAGACATGGTGCAAAACCTCTCAGCTACTTATTCACTTACTGTATGGAACGAAGTTTCACAACTATATAGCTAAATAATCACCAATCACATTGGTCTTTTTTAAATTTTAGATTCGTGGCTTAATTCTTGGATGGATTATTTTAATTTTTCACGCACCCGCAACGCGATAAATATCCCGACCCACGCTAGGTATCGCTAAAATGCCTCCGATCTGAACACTCCTCCCCCCCTATCCGTGAAGGCTTATTTTATTTACAGGTTAATGCGCCGACCTTTCTTACACCCCCTCTCGTTTGTAGCCTTGTAGTAAATTATATCTCCTAAAAAATAATCTCAAAATGGCTATCCAGCTGAATAAAAAACACAGACCCTGGCAGCGCCGACCGACCACGGACAAATACCGCCACAAGAACGCAGAGCACAGGGCCGCCAGTGAAGAACTCGCCAGTTTTGAATACTTAAGTTGACTGTACATCTTTTATAAAAATAGGGCGATAATATTTGTTTTCCATTAACCTATGCAGATAGAACCTACAAATTGTATAGCCTGCTAAAAAGTGTAAAAAGAAAATTAAATAAAATGAATATTCTATCCTAAAACACTGTAGACAACTTTTTTTTTTTAGAAAATGTTTTTTCTCCTTTTATTCTTTTTGTGTATTTTTGTAGTTTTAAAATTATCCTGTTGTGTATTTTGCTTTTTAACTTGTATAATTTTCTTTTTTTTTTTATTTAATCTTAGGAACAATTAAATAACCTAAACGAAAAAAAAAAATTAAAAATAAAAATCGCTAAGGGCAGCCAGATTTGTATAATACGCCCCTGAAAGGGAAAAACATTCATCTGTCAACCAGTGAAACGGAAAAGCTTAAAGCAGGACAATTTCACATAGAAGCAGGAAGGGCGATTATTTTGTTTCACGCAACAAATGTAGTCATTTATCCCACATCCCGCTATGATACAGGTTATGCCACTGTACAAGAGGGCCTTAATGAGACGTCTCCGTGCCCTCTAGTGCGATTATTTAACACACGAGAGTTGCAGCAAAGCAATTCTTGGATGCATTTTTTTTTCTTTTTTCTTTTTTTTTAAGTTTTGATGCATGGAAAAACTTTCCCCTGCATCCTAAAACAAGAGCATAAAAAACAAAAATAAAATAATCTTATCTCATTTCATATTCAGCTGCCTATTGTGTTTGGTATTTAAAGCTTTTCTGCACTGAGAAAACAAAATATTTCTGCTGTCCGATCATATACTCAAATCTATACAACACTCACCCTTATGGTTACTTTTCCAAATTGAAATTAGGCATTTTACGCTGAGAAATAAACCAACTTTTATCACTTAATAAAAAAAATGATATAAAAAAAAAAATTTAGCAGGGCACGCAATGTAAAACTAAAACCAGATCCAAAAAATAAATTAAAGATAAAAAAAAAAAAAACCTCCCAAAAAAAGTCTAGCGTGTTAGCAGAAATCTAAAGCTTGCAAAAAAAAAAAAAAAAAAATAAAAAAAAAAAAAAAAAAAAAAAAAAAAAAAACAAAACAAAAAGAAAAAAAAACAAACCACAAAAAAAAGAAAAAAAAAAAGAAAATAAAGTTAGAGAATAAAAACACGGATGAAGTGAAAGCTTTAACTGGTACACACTGTCCACACCTATATTTCAAGTTTGGAAACGCATATTTTCAAGCAGCCATACAAAAAAGTATTCATGAAGAATGCATAATCTCTGGAAAAATTATGAAAACGTCCCTGCTACCAGTACGTATCTAAATACAAAACTGAACTACCGTATGGTTGCTTCTGCAGCGAGAGAAGTCCATTTTTAAAACAGATAAAATTCAGTCCATAGGTGTGAATGGTATGATCGACAGTCTTTAATTTGTAGTTGGTTTAGGGTCCTTAAGCATGCAAGCCTCGTAGAAGAAGGGGCCCTCGAAGGCGCCAGGGTTGGACTTTTTGTCATCCAGTTTAAGCCAGAGCTGGAAAAGCTTCCGGGTCATCTACATCAGGAGCAGAGACGCTTGACTGAAAGGAGAGAGAAAGGACATTAAGAGAGTCTGGGATGGCGCTAGGGACGCACATGGGAGGACTCCGAGGGATGGCTCAACTTTATGAACCTTCTTTGACCTCTTAGGTCCACATCGAAGAAATTTCTTTACGCAAACACCATATTCCCGCTGCGTGTCTCCATCTGACTTCTAGTTTTTTTGTAGCCAATAAAATACTGAACCCACACTCGTGAATAACCTTCCTCGTCCAAAAATACTATCCTCTACTCTCCTAACTTGTGAGCATTCCCTTTAAACTCACCTCTTCAGACAAGCTGAGAGAAGTAAACATATGTCTAGTCTATACGCAACTACTTAGTTACCCAGATTCCCTTTTTATTCCATGACTTACTTTCTCCAAAGTAATATCCCCTCAGTCTTGGTAGTGACACTGCTGTGTGACTGATCATACACAGCACTGAGCACTGTTACCATACACCCTGTCTCTCTCCATAGTAATATCCCCTCAGTCATGGTAGTAACACTGCCTGATCACACAGAACACTTACCATACTCTGTCTGCTCCTGTGTGTGATGTTCAGCACTTCACCTTGTGTAGCAAACTCAATGTTCTATAAGGCATAAGTATACTGTAAGAACCCTCTTTCACACCCAGTCTTTCCAATAATTATAGTTTGAAGTTGTAAAGTGCTATGCAATATAATTGCGCATTTAATAATAATAATAATAATAAATAACAAGTTATTGAAAGGCTCAAATACCTTGTCAGTTCTACCACCACGACTGGGCCTTCCGCCACGTCCGCGGCCACCTCTTCCACCGCCACGTCCACGTCCAGGGCGGCCAAGGTCTCCAAAGTTGATCTCGAGTTGGGAGGTGATGTCGTTAGCAGGCTTGCGGAAATGATGATCCAAACCTTCACACTCAGCATGAACCTAAAGGTGTATTAAAAACATAAAACAATTACAGCCACAAGAGACATAACACAGCAGCTGTTACTTGGTGATGATAGGGCATCACTAGAAGCATTTTATCGCACAAGGCGGTAGAATCCCAAACAATGCTCCATCCCAGCAACACAGGGTGCACTCTGACAAGCATTATAGGCATAGTAAAGTGGCAAGTAACGCTCATATAATTCACTAGCCTTCTGGTATCATAAAGCATGTTAATAAGCTGCAAGCTTAAGTCTGTATGGGTTTGTATTCCAACCCATACAGAGGTTATTTTTTTTATTTTAAAGCCAATAAAGGATAGCAGGGTTGCAAGTTATTTCATTAGAAAAACCTGCTTGCATTGGCATAAAGAGAAATCAATGTCAACACAATCAAGTCAGTAAAGCAGACTCAGAGCTTGAAAATAAGAGGAAAGTTACAGCTGGACCAAACCATGTTGATTTCAGGGGGAGTCCGATTAATGTTATTCTGCGCATGCAGCTTTTGCTTATTACACACAGATAATGACCAGCTTCTCTGTTATTTAGACCTGGACTGGGAAACATCACCTTTCAACCAGAATACGATTTACAACATATGCAATTTGACTCCCCTGAAATAAACATAGTTTTGTCCAGGTGTAACTTTCCTCTTATTTTCAAACTGTGAATCGGGGCCGCTACGCTATGCACTATCCTGGAAGACAGATGTTTTAGGTACAATGTAATATCTTGCTCTGTACAGATAAAATTAAGTGGCATAAGATGTACTTAATGTGAATGCAGCCATACACACTCAAGTGCATTGCAGACTACATTTCCCATGAAGACACAGGAAATCAGCCCTTCATCTATAAAGCTATTACCCGTGACTATACAGAAGTTTCCTTATATACTTATGTGGGGATGGCAAATCGACATGAATCACCATGAGTCAACTTGCCAGCCAGCATTCCTAAGGATCGCTTGCTAGGGGGCGCTATATGACAGACAGAGCATGTGTTCATTACAGCTAATAGACTGCTACAGCGGATGGCCTGGAACAGTGTCAAGAATATGCTACATAGACATTCATGCAAAATGACAAATACTCATTGCTCAGCTCCGAGATGGGAAGACTGGTTATTTACATAGAAACATAAAAAGATGGCATATAAGAACCATTTAAACCATTCAGTCTACCCACTTGTCTATTTCAAAACCTTGCAAACCCTAAACCCCATAACCTTCACTTCAATAGTTAGGATATATTTATCCCAAGCATGTCTAAATTGTTTTGTGTCAGCTTTTACCACTTCAGATGATGCCCTCATGGTCTAATACATCACTTCCTTTTATGAATACTACCTCCTGTATCTGGTTACACCCCTTGATATATCTGTGTAAGCTGCTATATCCCCCTGGCTCTTCTCTGCTCCAAGCTATACGTTACTACCTCTAGTCTCTCTGTATGTTGTGTGACACAGGCCATGCACCATTTTAGTTGCTCTTCTCTGCTCCAAGCTCTAAGGTATTTATGTCTATCTGGAGATACGGCTCCAGCACTGACCCCAGTGTTCCAGGTGAGGTCACAGCATTGACCTATAAAGTGTTATTTCTCACTTTTCAAGCAAACAATTTGTGACATTCATGCAGCAATTAAGCAAACAAAAACAGACTGACCAACATTGGGCAATGCATGCTAAAGGTCTACACACAACTAGAGGCTAAACTAATAATACGGTATATATCCAAAATGAACAATGACGGATTACTGCAAAGCATTAACAGACTTAAAATTAGAATTAAGGACACTATTATATAGGCTGCTGCTACCCTGCAGAGATCGTAGTTATAGACAAAACTCTCTCCATGTCATACTTTCTACCAGAGGTCAGCAGTAAAGTTATCTAGTGGCAAAGCACCACACATTGATCTGTTAAGCTCAGCAAGCATTAATCGTGCCTCCTGCACAAATAAAACATTGGTTAGTTTTCTCACAAGAACAGAAAACCCCAAACACATCCCCACAATACCCATCCCAGCTTCATTCACCAGACACAAACATGTGGACATTGAGCACACCAGAAGGACCAGTCAGGGGGAACCTAATACATTGACGACCCCCCCCTCCTCCCTGCCATAAGTGTTTTATTCTTATTCCTAGTGTTGCAAGAGACTCCTCTGCCAAGGGACGGCTTTGCATGGTCTGTATGTGTTGAAGTTTAATGACCGCCATCTCCGTAAAGCATTCTAAAGGACAGAGTAAATAACCGTGTGACTTAGATCACTCGTGTAGCTTTAGGCCAAGTAACGTTATCGTCGTCATCCAAACACGCTGAACGGTCATTGAGGCGAGAGCGCTCTATGGGCTGACATTAGTGGGCGTCAGATGGTGTAAGAATTGTAGTTAGAACTGCAAGTTTCAGATATAATAAACAGTTGTCCCTCAGGGTCTAGCCTGACCTTTTCAGTGAGGTTCTAAAGAAACAAAAATAAAAGGGAAAAAGAAAAATAAAGTTACAGAAAGTAGACTAAAACAAAAAAAATTAAGACAAAACAAAAAATGGTGTCATATAAAACTTTTATTAAAACAACCCAGGAGCTATGTAAAGCAGGACACATATACGCTGTATCTCCCACCTGCGAGAGCATTATGTTCAGAGCTGCGTGGTTTACAGAACGCAGGGGGCGGGGCTTAAATGTGTGACCGCTGGCTCCCTGCATGGTGCCAGAGGAACACAGCAACAGGGGAAGAAGTTCTTACCCCAAAAACTAAAGGAATCGTTTACTCCCTTCCTAGTGTAACGATCTCATAAAAAAGCTTCTTTATCATTATATACATGGGGCTGATCAGTGTGAGCCCAACAAAAAAGCAGGTGTAAGCGTAGACCTGAACAAAACGCAGTTACAAGCGTGCAAACGAATTTCAATTCTTTTGTATGCAGGTAAAAATATTTTGCTACTGAGCATAGAAATCACATACTGCATAGTTTCATATTTAATCTGTAAATAAGAGTTGAATTAGGAAACCAACAGTCAACTCTAATTCCGTTTTTACAGTTAAAATATGCCTTAAAATATGGTTTTGTTCAGGTTTACACTTGCACCCTGGATCATTCCCAATATATATTGGTTTGGGCAGAGAATCCGCTCGCCCCCATGTGTACACTATCAATATCCAACCCAAAGACTACCATAAAGCTCCCACTTCCCGACCAGCGCAAAAAAAAAAAAAGCCAATATTTATAGTCTACAGAAGAAACTCAAGTTACCTCTTCGCTCTTCGACTTGTGCAGGACGAAGCCCTTCTTCCATTGACCGTCGGCGCCTTCGTTTGGTTTTCGGATGTTGAATTCGACTTTTGCGCGCTCCTTGTCTTGCATGGCCTTCCACTCGTCCAGGGTCATTTCCTTGGGTCCCTCCTCCTTGACCTCTTCTGCCTCATTTTCCCTAAAATAAACACATTAGTCGTCAAGAGCACACAAATACAAAAATAGAACGTTATACTGGAGAATAGAGTAAGCAGAATATGAAGCCTTGCTGTCTGATGCAATGAAATGTAAACATAGAAAGCAGAGATACCTGTTAGATGCCAGTTTAGCACCTAGAAACATCAGCTTAACAAGAAAACTACAAAGTTCATTGTGAGCAATGCATGTAAATGCAGCAATTTGGGTAGACAGCCAGTGGGCCATAGTGATCAATACTCAACAAATATTTTTTCTTAATTGATTCGACCTAACGGATACAAAAGGATCTGCATTTACAATATCCATGTCATTGCACCACTAAGCATCCCCTCACGGGACAGACAATATCGTACCGGATTCACACCTAAAGAAGCAGATGCTTCTTAGGAACTACTACACATGCATAGTAGGTCCTTTACGCAACCTACGTACCAACTTGGTAGATTGCCTTCGTGCGTTCTTTAGACCACACGGAGTATTTTAGGTAAAAAGAGACGGTGTAAGGCATTCTCGGGAAGGGTTTTGGTAAAAGTGGGAGGGGGATTTAGATTAGCCGGGGAGAGCAGCAATGTCCGTGCGGACATTGCACAGATTGTTAAGGTAGCCCTATGGCACGCAGAACTATGATTAACCTTATCCAGAGAACAGGACATTTAAATGCTTGCCCAGATAGTCCAATAGTCTTAAAATGACTGGAAGTAGCCCTGTCTTTATGGGGACAGATCAGTGCTTTACAGACGAAATATTGTATTTTGCAGCCTTCTTTGTGTTTTACAGTGTCAGTATACAAACCCCTCAGAGGAAAGGCTGTAGGAACATCCTGTGTTTTGGGACACACTGGCTGTTGAGGTTGAGTGTGTAATACATTGAATTTTGGGGGCACTCACTTGTTCTCAGTGTCAGCAGCGGGTTGTTCTTCAGTCTCAGGGGTTTCCTCGGTTGCAGTCGACTGGTCTAATTCGCTGAAAACATAAAACAATAAATGTTTTATATTACACAAATCATCATTTCCTTAAAAACCAAGACACATACGTTAACATTCGTATCAGTTAAATATTTTCTTGATTTTTTTCAGCACAACTAAATACCAAGAAATAAACGCATTGCTGTCAAGTGACCTCTAACAGGGACGGCCAGGGTCAGAGTGTACACTAAAACGGCCAACACATTCCCCACACCAGTCAGTATCAAACATGCACAAGGAGACCACATTTTGGGACTTTGGCCTGTGTCCAGTATTTTGCTAAACAATACAGATATTAATGAGGCATCAATGCCCGATGCTCATTAGGCTGTCTATATAGAGTATGAGAGAATAATGATAATGTAAATTTCTTTATTCTAGATTTACTTTGCCAGAGATTAAGATGTTCATGCTGGTTAACCATACAAGCTGTTACAATGGATTCAAGTACCTCAATCGTTAGCCAGGAGGCAGCCATTTTTGTGTAGCCCTTTAATGCATTACGAACAAGCAAAGGTTGAGGCACTATGCTCCTTATTTTCTCAGTGATGTAATTTTCTATATTTCTCCGTGAGCATAAGAAACCAACCTGAGTTCATCCTTGACGGTTCCCCAGTTGTGTGATCCACTACCTCCTCTCTTATCTTCATGCTTCGGGCCACTGAAATGTGAAGAACTAACCAAAATGAGTTTTATTGTCAGTTGGGCGTAAAGTCAGTCGGGAAACACACATAAAAATAAAAGAATCTCCCCCCCCCAAAAAAAATGGAACACATGACTTACACTCTGTCACTGCCACTGTGCCTGTCAAATTCACGCTTGCCACGAGAGTCAAATCCGTCACCTCTGCCTAAGCCACGTCCGCGACCACCACGGCCCCCCCTTCCGCCTGGGCCGCCGCGTCCACGGGCTGGCCTGTCGATGATGGGCCTGGGGAGAAATGAAATTACAGCTCAGCATGGGGCGGAATGGAAGCACACAGATAAGTCCACGTTGCTGAACTAGGAAGGGAGACCAGAAAGTGGTGTATGGTAGAATTTGTGGTGTGTGCAGCATTTCCTTTACTCTTCAATAAAGGTTTTTGACCTACAATTAAAGTTTTGCAAGAGAAATAAGATAAGCGGCATGTACCTGTCCACGGAAAATTCACCCCCTTCACCCTTTTCTTCAGCCGGTTTCTCGAAGCGGCGCTCACGAGGTGGCCGCCTGTCCGATTGCCGTCTGTCGATGGGCTTCCCTTCGCCTTGAGGGGCCTGTGAAGGCGGTTGCTGCTGCTGCTGTTGCTGCTGGGGTGCCTGCTGCTGGGGTTGTTGCTGTTCAGGTCTCCTGCCAACCTTCCTGACTCCTGTCACACACAAAACATGTCACGGGCACGTCAGTTAACACCAGGCCACGAGGCTGCAAACAGGACATGATTCTCCCTAGAAAGCTAATGGGCGGCCAGACATGTGATGCAGTAACTATGCAGAGAGGAGATCTGTACGGTAGATAAGAACAACATCCCTGACAGCGGCAGAACAGAAGCGGCTTGGACAAACAGATTATTGTTGTGCTCTTTGTTACCAATATTTTAGCGATGGGCAGAAGCAGATACCTTAATGCTTTCACACGTATAAAAACAACCATGCACTTATAACTGGTGAAAACAGCTGCACATACATTGAAACACCACTTGGGGTGTTTGTATGTCAAGTAGAAGTGTGAAAGAACGCCATCACCAATGTATCTTTAATAGCAAAAATTAAACGTTGAATAGAGCAAGTAAACGCATGCAATATAAATTTCTACACAGCTGCAGGAACAGACCGTGATTTTGACAATGTTTCTCACTGTCGCTTAAATTAAAAGTATTTAGGTTTATAAAAACAAAATTTTTTAACAGCCAATTACTGTCGCCATTGGAATCTCACCCCGCTCCTAGCAGATTTATAATCAGTATATACAAGCACAAGCGCTGTGTGACATCTACGGCTAATGGTCCTCTAGCTAATAGCTTGACATGACAATATTGTGCTCCTAGCTCCTCCCCTGTGTTTAGGGGGAAAAAAAAACCCTACTAGTTACAGAGTTACGTCACCGGAGTAAGGTCACTAGTGTCCTGCAAGGGCTTCTGGATAAGAAACATCCCAGTCCTGATTGACAGCACACTCTGGGCTATAACTGCAGCCCGAGAATAGCCACTTGGTACCTCTACTGCTTATTTGGCTCTGACAACAGCTGCGGAAACCCCTAAAGTGCTGCAAATTACCATTAACCCTTTCCTGCCAACTAGAACTCGCGCTGCAACTTCCACAAAGAAAGCATCCTGACGTTAACACCTTTGCGTTTATCACACACACCGCTCACAACACTCTTAAAAACTTTAATATCTGGGTGCGGTCACAAATATAGCCAGCTATGTATATTAGACGCGCTACACTGTGAACAATGTCTTCCACGCCTTGCAGTGACAGGGGCTTCTACTTAGGTGTATTAAAACTTAATACATACATGAATAGAGTTAGCTCTAAGTTTAAAACACAGACTAGATGACCCAGAATAGGGAATCTCATGGTATAAAGTTAGTGCCATCCAAGAAGAAAGGCCTCGATGGTGGCTTATCAAATATTTGGAAGTGTGTGTAATTAATATTCCAGCATATTTTATAGTGGAGAGTGGCAGGTTAGCTGCTGGTTTACAGCAATATATTGGGACTTATTTTTACTTCTTCCTTTGCTTGTGTGCAGATTACCCCGGCGTTTCATGCACCTGTCTATATTAACCTAGAAATTCATTTCAGCAACAACTATTTTGTGTAACACGAGTTACTAAAGCCATGTGCAAGCACTTAGAAGTATAATACACTAACACTAGTGAATAAAGATGATCACACACGTTGATCTCTGTCTACTCTGCAGAGATGCTACAAGTACCATCAACCTACGCTGACTGTCACTGTACACTTTAGTGGTGTTAACCTCTTCAATCTACACTGTTGACATGCAGACACCAGGTGTGGGCTGATGATACCACTACATACTAATGATGGGGGGGGGGATAAACATGCTTTTTGTTACCCCCACCTCAATCCTACTAGGCTACTTGAGACTATGGAACAGGCATGCACTGCCTTGCGCATACGTGCGAATAATACATTTAAATCAAATGAGACCTCTATAAGTAACAAAATACCAGCATGTAACTTAAAACATAGAAAGTGGCGGCAGATAAGAGCCACATGGCCCATCCAATCTACCCACTTGTTTATTTAAAATTATATTGACCCTAGACCTTATTTGACCCTCAATTTAGTGTAAGATTCAGGATAGCCTTTTCTTTATCCCATGCAGGATTAAACGGTTCTACTGTGCTATCTTCTACCACCTCGGATGGGAGGCTATTCCCTGTATCAACTACCCTTTCGGCAATGTAACATTTCAGCGTTTGCTCTTCAGCCGTCACCCTCCAGTGTCTATGACTACCCTCATGGTCTAACACACCAGGACTGATGCCCTCCTGTACCTGGTTACACCCCTTGATCTATTTGACATGGGTGCAAAACAAGCACAAAAGTGACCTGGTTCCCAGCCCTGAGGGCCCCTCTTACCCCCCCCTGCATTACAGGGGTGACCCCCCCTCAATCTCCCACCACGTGCTCCCCCTGCAGTGTTGTGACAAGCCAGTGGCCCCCCTCCCCCGTCACCACGTGGTGAGCGGCCCGACTCCCGCCACAAGCCTCACCCGACCCCTCCCTCCTCCCCCTGCTGCACGGTAACCGTAGCCACGTGCGGGCACCGGGGTGCACCCCCCACCCCTGCACACGGAGTGCAACCCCCTCCCCCCCACACACTCTCTGCAGGGCCCTCCAGGTGACAGGTGCCGGTGACAGGGGCCCCCTGTCTGCAGGAGTGGAGGGGCCACCGCTCTAATGAATAGAACGCATGAGAGGCCTAGGAGGGAGAAGGACTCGGTGCGAGAGTGAGGAGAAGGGGAGCAGGCAGGGGCCTGGGGGTGGGCCCGGGGCCCTTGGCTGGTCAGACGCACGCGCTCACCTTCCTTCTTGAGGGCCACAGGCGGCGGGGTGTCCTCCTTCTTGTCGGGCAGCGGGTTCTTGCGGTCCTTCTGCGACTCCTTCTTGGGCTGCTTGGCGGCCTGGGCCGCGGTCTTGCCCGCGCCCTGGCCCGGTCCCCCGGCTCCCTCCTTCTTCTTGTTCTCGGCCGCCTTCAGCACCTCGAACGGGTCGGATTCGTCGTCGAATAGCTGGTCGAAACGGTTGGTGACGACGCAGCCGAAGCCTTCCTGCAAATGTCCGGGCATGATGGCCCCTGAAGAGGTGGATGTCCTCCGATTCTACGAGGCCTGGAGCGCGGAGCTCGCTTGCTAGTAAGCCAAAAGATGGCTGGGAAAGAGGCTGTCTTCTCTTCCGGCGCGATAGACATCCGGGACTTCAGCGCTCGGTGCACGCCGGGAGTTGTAGGACGCCTGACAGGGCTGTGAAGCGCAGCCAATGACGTCCAGGACTACACGTCCCGGCATGCCCCGCGGCCGCATTGTCCAGGCCCCGCTCTGCGTTGCGCTGTTTCTCAGTGACATGAGGGGGACGGGGGATGAAAACATACACATAGAGTGACGGGGTGGAGGGGGGACGGTGTCCAGCCCAAACCTCCCCCCCTGCAGTGACAATATACTGTGTACCTCGCCCTCACTGTATACCTCCATGACCCTCGCCCATGGAGAAGGTGCACAAGGTCATAGTGTCTGTGCTGTCTCCTATGGTTCACAGGAACAGACAGAGGGAACAAGATTTAACCCTAAAATAATGCCTCTGTATTTTTAATGATGTGATTTTATGCATTAATGTATATTTTATAATAGCGTTGCGTACGTATGGAGATCTGGAAGTCCGCACGTCAACATGTCCCTCGCCCCTGTCCTACGTACGTTCAGCACAGATACGCTGTCGTAAAGCAACCTTAAGTTTCCCGTGCAGGTCCGCTAATTCACGCGGAAGTCATTCAGCCAGCCCCTACTGTATCATTTAATCCGCGGTTTGGCGCGCCCTGTCAGGATGGAATCGCATTTCGTACGCTAGGTGAACCGCATCAAAACATTTAGCACGTGCATGCGCAGATGTAAAAGAACTTGCATTGCGCAAGTAGTCGAACGTACAGGGGTCTGGACCCAGCCCAACGTTTGTAACACCGTTTCTCCTGCAAAACACGCTTGCCCCAGTACTACGAAGATCAGTATAACCTCTGGGCATAGAGTTTTGCCGTCTTTTAATTATTCAACAAGGAAGCAGATGATAAGGACTGGTTTAATATTGATTATTTTTCCTCCCCGACTGGTCCAGGATACCCACATCTGTTCATCCAGTTACTTTGCATGCACAATGCCTCACCGTGACCATGCTGGGGTACCCACATGTAACGGTTTGCCTTAGACATGGGCTTTTTTTTTTTTAATGCCTCCAGGATCAGAGGGTGCACTAGACCCTTGATCTGCTTCTCGGCCTTTTGGCTAAGATCAAGTGTAGTATCTGTTCTTGAGGAGGGGGTGAGAGCCTCTCTGATAGGCAGAGAAACCATGGTCCTCTGGTCATTTGGCTGAGGATGCTTT
>WWET01007539.1:36716-49917 GCA_011038615.1 Limnodynastes dumerilii | reverse complement strand
AATATAAGGGTATCCTAAATTGAAACCCAAATAAGGGTAAATAGGGTCTAGGGTCAGTATAGTTTTCAATAAACAAATGGGCAGACTAGATGGGCCATGTGGCTCTTATCTGCCGTCACTTTCTATGTTTCTATGACCTGCAGTGACTTAATATGCATATCAGTATGGCTATTAGGAGCTGTATGGGGGCAAATACAAGCAAGGGGCACAGGATCAAACACCAAATCCCAGAGTTATACACCAATTAGGAAAGTGAATGGCTGTCAGCATGTTGATTGGTGGATGGATGCAGCTATCCACCAATCACCATGCTGACAGTGATTTATTATATGGCTGCTGGCTGGAAGGCCTTACAAGTTTGTGTGCTATATACCTTGTCTGTTATTCAAAATTGCCCTATCTAAACTTATTAACCAAAACCCACACTTGATTACATCACCCCAATTTGTACCAGATACATTGCTTTTCCTTATGGGTTCTTTCTTTAACCAACTTTGTGGTCATTGGCCACTCTGGGCCATCCTTGTTATGGCTCTGGGTGTAATCTATAACATAATTTATGCTGGCCACAGCATTACTTTTTTCACCTGTCTAAAATCTGCAGTAATCCACTATCCGCCACCTCCACCCCATCCACTTTATAAAGTGAGATCACCAACATTCCCTAAGTATTACGAAGTCACTTTGAGGTTCAGCAAGGATTTAAAATCAATTGAAGGATTTGGAAATCATCACTATACTGTAATCAATGCGTATTCATTATACTCTATAATTAGTTATTGTTATTCTAAGGATAAGAAGATATTACACTTCAGCTTTTGGAAAGTATCACTCTAGCATTATGCCATAATTAAATGGTGTTGCTAATGAGAATGAACAGGTATCTAGAGTTCTTATTTTATTTATGAAGTATAAGGAAGATAGACACTTATATGGGAACACATTAGCATATATTTGGAGCTATGACAATTGACCAGTTGATTAACAAATTGTATTATAATATCTTTTTGGGTCCTACTCCAGACTTAAAACCAGATTCTGTAAGTTAGCCTTCATTGCGGAGGATAATGTACAGAATTTCCTATCCAGAATTCTGTACATGTGAAGGGTGTGCACGCCCCATGTACTCCTCTCGCATGTAAAGGCCCTTCTGCATGCAGAACTCTACCATTAATATTTCTGGACCCCTCCACCATGCATGTCTCAGGTGTAGGTTGGCGGTTACAATGGCCCTTTTTGGAAAGGGACGTTTTATACTATTGAACTCTGAAGTGGTTCCCAAATCGATTGCTTCTGCTTCGAAGGAGCAGAAGCAATCATCCCCCAGAACGAAGTCTCCACGCAGAATGGTGAGTATATATCCTACCCTAACCGTTATCCTAAGCTTACTTTTCCGGGTGTGGATCGCCGCTGACAGAGGCCCTATTTGGAAAGTTCCAAAATGGCTGGAAAATTGATTGCCTTTGCCTTGTAGAGGCAAAGCAATCGATCCCTTGACCACCAAAGACGGAGCTCCATATGGCAAGTGTAAATTTTACCCCAACCCTAATCCTTACCCTAACCCCCCCTTCCATTACCTCAACCCTAACCCTCCCTTACTGATCGGCATACTTACCCATTCATTAAAAAAATGTCAAAATAGCGCTATTTTCTAAATAGAGACAGTAGAAAATTTGCTTTCAGTTGTGTCTATTTCGTGAACAGTATATTAACAGCGGCGACTGCATTCCTGTATCTCATACGCATGGTAAGTAGTCAGGACCCCTATGCAGACACTGTATGAGGTCTGATGAAGAATTCCTTTGTATTGCACATGTGCAGTACATACTGACAGGCTATTTCCGTACGCGTTATATGGAGATAAGCAGTCATTATGAAGTCTGGAGCAGGCCGTTGGATTTAAAATTGTAAACTCTAAAGAGTCAAGGATAGAATTCCTTTTTTGGATTTTTTGTAAAGCCGTAGAACTGAGAAGCGGCTTCCATTGGAAAACTATCATCCATGTTGGCTCTTTGCAATTCCTTACTGACTATGATCAGAAGATTTGAAGAATCTATGATTTGGATAGTATATAAAATCGAACAATATAAATATTTCCCAAACAAATGCAAAGTAAGCTTTTATAAAGAATAGAACAACACTCAAGGTTAATTTAATGAAAGGGTCATGAATATTATTACACAAAGGCAAAAATAAGAATATAATACATGGAATGAACACATTGGTGATAGTAGATCCATAACGCAATAGCAATTTGTTAAACCTCTTTAATTTCAAAATAATGGAATGACCTGAATAGGGCTTTTTATATGTTGCCAGCAGATAATACCAAGTCCCAACTGCCATTATACAGAGGACTGTCCATCATTGAGCCCCGTTCAGATTTTTATAGTGTTGCTAAAGTATAGTGTTTTATTCCCATTATGGAAAGGAGTGCACTATGCTACACTTTCAAACATCCATTATGCATGCATTGCACACTATCACATCCTACACACTGTTAGAGCAAGCTCATGTGGAAACACTTTCGATGAGGTAAGCAAGCAAGAAAAGTAGGACCTGTATTGTGCAATAGGCTATAGTGCTGAACTGTTGCAGCTGTATTTTCTCAACTGCAACAGCTGCTCACTCAGGTCAATATAAGAACAAGAACCAGATTCACACATTTAATATTTCCATTGCTTAAATGCATTTGGATTGCATGTCATTCATTTTGCTACTGTGCATGCTCATTTTTTGCTACCTGATTGGAATACACTTCGCCCAGTAAAACTTACAGTAAGTGAAATGAGACTTTGAACACCTTATGACAGACGGGCTGGGTTGCAGTATAGTCGTGCCCTCTCTGGCAGGAACCAGTTATCTGATGTCTGTGCGGGTGAGGGGAGTAGTTTGCAGATAGTGTGGATAGTGTGGGTCTGTTACTCAGAAATCCAAGTGCTCCAAATTTGGAACTGAGGATTCTGTTCAAAATGTCAAACAGCATAGAGGATACAGTAATCCTAAACATAAACGCTCCCTTACATCTTTCCTGGAGCTATAAATATTCCTAGGGATGATAATACTCTAGTGCTTCCTTGGGAAGGTATCCCCATAATTTGACATCTCTAAGGAAAATGTTTAAATTAAAACTTATAGCTGATTCTATCACAGCTTGAAAATCTAGGACAAATGGGCCAGTAGAAGTTAGTCGATCACTGACATTCTGAGACACAGCACTGTCTCTCTGTTTGGAGGGTTGCTATTCATTCATTAATATCTGCTCCCATATTACTATATTTTGTCTGTACATATTAGTTTAGCGCAGTGTGTTTATGTACTTATAATCTGGCACACTTAACCATTCATTCAGAAACCATGGCAGCAGACCCTTCGCACTGCCCCAAATATGCCGCATAGGACCAGACAGATGAGTATTATAGAGGAGTCTGTGGGGAGAAATAGTCTATGACAGTGCTCCTCAACCAGTGTACCACAAGATATTGCTAAATGTGCCACAGTGCAATGCCTCTAGTGGAAGAAAAAACACTGGAAGATCTTGCCTTAAAGAAATAATTTCCCAATTTATTCCACACTCTGCCCACACTCCGGCCCCATCCTAACCTCTTCTGGGCCAATCTTCTACTCAGTCCAGCCCTGACACTAACAGAGAAGCGTAGGGTTAATCTTTACCCTGAGCAAAAGTAAACTCCCTGCGTGTGACAAACCGAAGCGTGTCACTTACCTTGCTTGGTGGTCATCGGTCTTTTCTCCTCTGGATTCACCTACCCTCCCTCCCTTTCTTTAGGGTTGTATTTTGGTTCGGCCCTTGGAATTGGATTATATTTTCTGCCCTTTGGCGGAAAGCAGGTTATTTATTCGGAGATTATCACCATTTCCTTTATTCAAACGTTGTTATAGCTCTGCCCGTTGGTGGAGTTCAGTGGTTGCAAGAGGCAGCCACTTCACTAGATTTTGTTAACTGTGGTTGTTGTTGTAGACATGTCTATATGGACAGTCTCGCGTGGTGCTTAAGTGAAGATGTACCGAAGGCTGATGTTCCCAGTAGGGGTCCGATGTGATTTAAGATTTGATTTGAGTTGGAGCATTGCTTTACGACATAGTGATGGTTGTGGTTGCAATGTTAATTAAATATTGTTTAAACATGATTTGTGAAATTGTTGACACATTATCAAGCTCCCTGTTTTCTTGGCCCCCATCAATAAATTTAATTCTGGTATCATAACCAGTCAAGTTACTTAGTTAAAGTTAATAAATCTAAATTTAGTTTCCAAAGAAGTTGTCTGTGTCTTTCTTTTAGTTTAAGTTAGGTGTTAAGTGGGGAGTGTCGCGGGGAGGTCACACCCATCACTCATGGGACATTTATAGAATACCAGTGTCAGCCGGCCTGAGCTCAGGTCACGTCAGCGTCGCACACAGTGCCATGGAGGATAGCACCAGAAGGAAGAACACTGAAAAGGTAAGTAATGTATAGTGAGGCTGGAGACAACTGCTGGGGAAAACTAGGGAGGTTGCAGACATGTGAATGGGGGCTACTGAGGAGGCTGCAAATACATGATGGGGGATACTGAGGAGGTTGCAGACACGTGAATGGGGATACTGAGGAGGCTGCAGACACATGATGGGGGATACTGGGGAGGCTGCAAAAAGTACAGTACAAAAATAGCAGAACAATATGTATGGAGCATAAAGATGAGGGATATGTGTGAAGGAGCAGGTAAATAAGAAGAGAGAGAGAGAGACAATAGAGAGAAAATGTGGGAATTAATGAGGCCAAGGCTAAAGGGTGTTAATAAGAGGGCCCTGCTCATAGGAGCTAACATGCTGCGGGAGGGGGTGAACTAACAGGAGACACAAGGATGAAAATGGGAAGGTCAGGTAAGCTTAGGTTGAGGAAGGGTAGGCTAGCCTGAAGAAGTGGATTTTGTTTGAAGGTTTAGAGGGTGCTGGATTGCCTGATAGGCTGTGGTAGGTTGTTCCAATGCAAACGGGCAGCCCAGGAAATGCGGAAGTGAGAGGTAGTTACCAGGTTGGAGTTGAGACGGCAGTCACCAGAGGGTCAGGCGTTAGTATGGATGGAGATAAGGGAGGCAAGGTAGGGAGCAGTGGAGGAGGAGAGAACCCTGTAAGTTGTGGTGGAGTTATATGATGGGGGCTACTTGAGAGGCTGCACACATTTTTTATTTATTAAATAAAAATAACAATTAATTGTAGTTTCTGTGTATGTCAGGGTCAAGCTGCAGGGAAGGGAGTCTTAGGGTTAGGCTACGGGGAAGGGAGTCTTAGGGTTAGGCTACGGGGAAGGGAGTCTTAGGGTTAGGCTACGGGAAAGGGAGTCTTAGGGTTAGGCTACGGAGAAGGGAGTCTTAGGGTTAGCCTGCAGGGAAGGAAGTTTTGGTGTCAGGCTGCGGAGAAGGTTTAGGATGGAAGGGGAGGGTTAGAGTAATGGAAGGGAATGGTTAGGGTAAGAATTAGTATAATTGTGGTTGGATAAATACTTACCTCTCATTGCTGCAGATTAATTTCTGGATCTTCACTATCACAGACAATTCGATATTGACAGGTATAAAACGTCCCTTTCGGAAGAGGGTTGTTCACGCTGTCGACACCCACCCACCAATAAACACCCAGGTCCAAGGGGGTGCCATAAATAAATGTTTATTATTTTAATTCCATAAATTCTAGTTATGCCAGTGACCGCTATATAGATTACTGAAAAAAAAATATTGCTAAATGTTTTCATATAAGTTTAGTATTTTTAAGTATAATAAAGTTATATAAATAAAACTAGGAGAAACGAATATGGAATTATTAGCAGGTGTCAAATAAATGGCATAAACATTTTAATACATTATAAATGTGATAAATCATAAATACAAGAAGACAGCAGACATAATTAGTTTAATATTGTTATTATTATTATTATTATTATTATCGTATATTTATAAGGTGCCACAAGTTGTCTGCAGTGCTGTACAAAATACAGTACAGACATACAGGGCATGTAGAGACAGGATAGTACAATATAAAATAAAATATGAATAACTAATAACTGGGGTGATTCCAGAAGACTGGAAAATAGCAAATGTCGTTTCTCTGCATAATAGTGGAAGTAGAGAAGAAGCAGCAAACTACCGACCAGTGAATCTAACATCAGTAGAAGGGAAATTGATGGAAACACTGTTAAAGGAAAAAACTGTGCATTATCTTAAATCCAGTAAGGATCCCAAGCAGCATGGATTCACTGAGGGAATTTTTTGACTGGGTCAGTAAAGTATTAGATAAAGGGGGAGCTGTAGACATAGCTTATCTAGATTTTAGTAAGGCTTTTGACACTGTATCACAGACTTAGATAGATAGATAGATAGATAGATAGATAGATAGATAGATAGATAGATAGATAGATCAATGTTGCCGACTATTGGCAGCTTCCCTCCGGGAGATCCCGGAAAGAAGCTAGCAACACATGCAGGGGCGGGGCTTAATGATGCGGGTTATGCAAATTGCGTCATTAGGCTCCGCCTCCTGGCTCATACTGACCCGTTTTTACTTGAAATAGGGGTCGGGACAGGGCTTAATGCCGCAAATTGTGTGATCAAGTCCCTTCCTGTACCTATCAACAATACTATACTAGTGTTGTTAGGCAGGGGGGCAGGACTTGAGGTCGTGGTTTCAGTGAACCCACGGGCCTCAAGTCACTTGCGGGAGATTTGCTGGCTCTCCCGGGATACCGGGCGTACTGCCCGAATTTCGGGAGTCTCCCGGACATTCCGGGAGAGTCGGCAACCCTGCTGTTAAATAAGCTGAAAACTTTGGGCTTGGACTTAAAGATAGTTGTATGTATACAATCTTGGTTACAGGATAGACAACAGAGGGTTGTAGTAAATGGAATCCCTTCTGGGGATGGTAAGGTCACCAGTGAAGGGGTGTGGGTCCCCTGCTAAGAATGGCCCTATTTCGATAGGGCTGTTCTCTCCCAGCCGTATTGATTGCTTATGCCTCGATGAGGCATTGCAATCGATCCCCGGAGCACTGAAAAAATAACCCCAACCCTTCCCCTAATTCTGACCCTAACCCTCCCCTTCCATTACTAGAACCCTCCCTTCTCCACAGCCTGACCCTAACCCTCCCTTCTCCCTAGCCTGACCCTAATACTCCCTTCTCTATATCCTAACCCTAAAACCTCCCTCCCCACAGCCTGACTCTAACTCTACCCTTCTATGACCCTAACCCTAACCCACCCTTCCTAAGAGCCTAACCCTAACCCCCCACCCCTGAACACTAAATGTTCCCAAAGAGGTTACTCACCTTTCCAGAGCTGTCAGCGGCGGGTCCGGCAAAAATGAATGGGTGAGTATACCGATCGGCAAACAGAACTTTCAGCTTTCTCTATTTCTAAAGGCAGTTCATCGGAGCAAGGACTGCAGCCGCCGGTAGAGTAATCCAGGGTACAAAGATATGTAACAGGGTAGACACGCCAAGAGGAGTACACAAAATGAGGGATGATCTAGGTAGACTGGAGGAAAAAGCTCTATATATCATTAATGGCACTACATTAAAAACTAAAAAAGGAGTCATTATTTCATGTGACTTAAGCCAAGCAATGTAACAAAGCAATAAGAAAGGCAAGTCAGATGCTTGGTTGCATAGGGAGAGGAATTAGTAGCAGAAAGAGAGAAGTAGTGATGACCCTTTATAGATCGTTGGTACAACCTCACCTAGAATACTGTGTTCAGTTCTGGAGGCCATATCTCCAGAAAGACATAAATACATTAGAGATGCATAGGAGAGCAACTAAAATGTTCCATGGTCTGTGTCACAAGTCATACCAAGAAAGGCTAGAGGAACTAAACACGTATAGCTTGGAGCAGAGAAGGGAGAGGGGGGATATGATAGCAGCTTTCACATATATCAAGGGTTGTGACCGGCTAGAGGAGGGTGACATTTTTCAAAGGAAGAGGTGTAATAGAACTTGAGGGCATGAATATAAACTGGAGAATGGTAGATTCAGAGGTAATGTGCAGAAAAATTACTTCATTGAGAGGGTGATAGATAAGTGGAATAGTCTCCCATCTGAGGTGGTTGAGGCTAACACAGTAGAACAGAGTAAAATATAAGGATAATCGGGTGCTGGATGGGTGAGGGAAAAGTTGTAGTAAAAGGGGAGGGGGAGGGAGTGTTTAAAGTGCTAGAAGTGGGATAACTAATTTAAATGATTAAGTGGTATCTAAAAGTTAAAAAAACAAAGGAGTTCATATGTGATAATAACAATACAGGTTATTCTAATATGAATCTCAATAAATCTTCTTCTAGAGATAGTGTTATAAAATGTGTATATATCGATTACTAAAAATGTATAAATTAATATAGAAAAATATAAACAGGATCAATTATATGCAGAGTTTCTTTCACACATAAAAAAGTCCCGTATACAGCCAAAATAATACCCGTTCACAAATAAAAAGTCTCAGTTCTCCAAGATGGTACAGATCTTAATACTTTATTGTTGCAGTCTTTTTAATCACTTTGCATAGAAACAGTGTGTTGAATTTTCCAGTGTCTTTTCATCCAAGAGTAGACTGATACAATTTATCACTTTAGAAAGGATAAAGGAACTTTTATAAACCCCCTCAGAGAAGATGGGACAATAATAGATTTGAGATCCCGTTAGATAATAGATTCTCCATTTTTCAAGATACTCATGAACAGGATTTTCATTGGAGAGGAAGAAATCAACCTCCCCCGTGAGACTGAGACCTAGAGGAACTACAGGGGGAAAAAAAAAGTTAGAAAAAGTGAAAAATGCCCCCCAATGCTCCCCAAAAACTCAGGAAAAAATTCCCCCAGACCAAACGGGTATTTTTAACCTAACAGATCATACCCTTACAGAACATGAAGTAAAAGTGCTAAAAAAGGTTTGAAGTTTGCACCTGAACAGGAGCAAGACCCTTTTAATACATTTATAGATGTGGAGAAATTCATATGGAAATTGACTATAAAAAAATTTTTTGCAAAGGAAAATAATAATGAAGAGAAAAATGAGAATAAGAAAAAAAGTAGGGAACAAATTTTCAAAAACAAATCAACTTTCAACCCTAAACATACAAGAGGATGCTTCATTGACAGTTTTGGGAAAATAGTAAATGAGGATTTAATAAAACTAAACAAAAAACATAATGATAGAAAGAAACATAAAAACCCCAATATAACGAAGAAGGAAAGGCATTAAAAGATTTACAAAAAAAATGAAAATATGATTATTAAGCCAGCGGACAAATGAGGGGGGTTTGTCCTGATAAAGAAAGAATACTATGAGAATGAGATTCAGAGACAATTGGGAGATTTTGAGACATACAAGAAACTAAAGTGTGACCCAACTAGGAAAATTAAGAGAATCTGGGACTTTTATTGGAAACATTTTTAAATAGAGAAACTATAAGTAAAAAGGAAAAGGAATATTTAGAAATAAAAGAATATAGTGTCTCAGTTTGATATATTTTACCAAAGATACATAAACATGCTACGGAACCCCAAGGAAGACCCATTATATCAGAGACCAACTCCCTAACGTCAAATTTATCCGCCTTTATAGATTTCCATCTTCAACCTTTAGTTTTAATGAATAAATCCTATATTAAGATTACTACTGATGTTTTAAAAAAAATTAAGTGAAATTGAATGGCATAAGGACTACTTTTTAATAACAGGAGATGTCACCTCCCTTTACACAATAATCAAACACAGTGATGGGATTAAAGCCATAGAAAAGAGTTTAGAACAAAGTGATTATGATCCTTTTTAAGAGTTCTTAATTGAGGGTATTTTATTCATTTTATATAATAATTATTTTAATTTTAAGGGGGATTTTTTTAAGCAGGTTCAAGGCATGGCCATGGGTACCAGATTTGCTCCCAGTTACGCAAAAAAATATTTATGGGCCAATGGGAGAATTCCTCAGTGTGGGAAGGCCATCATTTTGAGAGAAAACTGGTATCCTGGTGGAGATTTATTAACGATATTTTATTTATATGGGGGGTGATGAGAGTGAGCTTAATTCTTTTTGTACATATTTAAATGAGAATTAACAAAATATCAAATCGCCTTTTAACATTAGCAAGATATCGGTAAACTTTTTAGATTTACACATTTACCCAGAAGGGAATCAAATAAAAACTAGCACATTCTCGAAACCAACAGAGGCCAATTCTTATATGGAAATCATAAGTAATCATCACAGAAATTGGCTAAAAGGAATCCCAATAGGGCAGTTTAAAAGGCTCAGGAGAAATTGTACAGACAATGTAGTGTATAATACACAAGCTCAGAACCTGATTGATAAGTTAAGTTAGTCAGGAGCGCCATGGAACAAGATCAGAAAAAAAAACTATATTAAGACCAAGGGTTTCCACCGCTGTGGAGAATGTAGAACGTGCAAAACCATTAAGGGCCCTAAAAAAGTGGATACATTTTAAATGAATGGATTAACATACAAAATTAAGGACTTTATTACCTGTAGATCTAAGTCTGTTACTTATTTACTTCAGTGCTCTTGTAAAAAGAATTATATCAAAAAACCTCAAGGCATCTTAAAATACACCTCCAAGAACACTTGATTAATATTTCCAAAGGGAAAATAGATTATGCCCTATCGAACCACTTTAAAGAAATACATAAATGTTCACCAAACTCCATTACAAAATTCATAGGTATCCAGAATGTAAAACCAAATTGGAGAAATAATAATCAAGAGTCTAGACTGGCACGAGCCGAAATGAGATGGATTTTAATCTACAAACTCTCTCCCCTTTGAGATTAAATAACGATTTCGAACTTAAATGGTTTTTAAACTAGACACTAGAATGCCCCTCTCGCTTGGTTCCCTAGAAGTAGTGAAACTTGTACTGCGGTCAAACTACCCTAGAGACGCCCAACCACGTCAGAATTTGGAAGCTTAGCAGGGAAAGGCTTGATTAGTAACCGGTGGAGAGACCATCGGTGAATACCAAGTACCGCAGATAGGGCTTTCAACCTCTTCAAAATTGGGAACTAGAGAGGCACATTTTAGGGTATCCCATATTTACATTATATTTGAATTTATTCTGCTGATTTGTTTTCCACTCTTTTAAGTTGATTTTATTCTCATTCCCAATACCTATGTTTTTTTATCTTATAATTATTGTTATTCTTACAATAATATTAAAATTATAAATGAACTTTATTAATTAAAGGAGGAACCTTATTTAAGTTTCATCTTCAGTGATAAATATAAATGTAAGAAACCTTATGGTCGTAAGAATTAATCCTATTTTTAGTCAATAATTTTTATATTTTATATTTTAATTTTTTTATTATGTATAATGGAATCTGAGCTCATCATTGTACCCTTAATTAACTAGTAGAAATATCCATAACCGTTCTACATCTAAAGCCTATGTGTAAAAGGAAATTGCCTACAAAGAAATATACCAACGGTCCTAACATTTTAAATATTAAAAAAATCAAAAGTATATAATTCCTCCCATCTAAGTGCAGTACTAAATGAATGGTATTTGTTTTAATATTCCCATTTTTTTGTCTTTAGGATAAAATAGATATATATAGATATAAGTATATTTATACATTTACATATTTATCCACTGTTTTTATGATAAAATTGATACACATTTGTTCACCTATTGATCCATCCTGGTCTTATTCCCGCTTCTCTATCATAATACTAATATACATATACTTATTGATTTATTATGATCTAATTTCTTTATTTTTTGTCGCCATGAGATTGGTATATACATTTATTTTAATGATTTATTAGATAAATGTGACATTTATTTGAAGGTAACAATTTATGTTTTAGTATGTTAAAATCTAATCAGTGTATGTGATAAATGAGTAAAATTAGCATGTATACGGATTGGTCAGAAACTGCTTAAATAGCTTTTCAGCCTGCTTACCCCCTACATGCCTTGATAAAGAATCTTTTACGATTTGAAACGCGTCGGCAGGGGTTAAGCTGTTCAAAGAGAACCATTGCGGTGTCATCCTATCAACGTGCGCCGCTCTGTGAGTCTGTTCCTGGGTTTTTCATCTGCTCACAGCGCGGTACTCAATGGTAGGTACGTTCTCTAAGTATTTTTATTCTATTCTAGTTGTTTTTATGTTTGTTTAATAAACTATAATTTTTTACTCCTTTGAAAAC
Organism: Limnodynastes dumerilii; assembly: GCA_011038615.1. Classification (NCBI taxonomy): domain Eukaryota; kingdom Metazoa; phylum Chordata; class Amphibia; order Anura; family Limnodynastidae; genus Limnodynastes; species Limnodynastes dumerilii. The sequence goes on along the minus strand of WWET01007539.1, from coordinate 37,721 downwards.
GTCTGGATCTCGTCTTAATCCTGGGAGCGGGTTTTTCCCCGCTATCTATCTTTGGAGGGACATCCCTTGTTCACCAGCTGGCTGCAGTGTATTATCGTTTCCATCAGGAGAATGGAGAAACAAAGAGACTAATAAGAGAAGAAGATCAGTTTTCCGATTCTAGCAAAAAGCCGCTAATTACAAGGAGGAAGATCAAAGACTAAAACAAGCGCTACACACAACAGCACACAGATTGAATCCACAGAACTGTGAGTTACATTAGTCATTCTTTCTAAAGTGATTAATTGTATCATTCTCCTCTAGGATGAAAAGACACTGGAAAATTCAACACACTGTTTCTATGCAAAGTGATTAAAAAGACTGCAACATTAAAGTATTAAGATCTGTACCATCTTGGAGAACTGAGACTTTTTATTTGTGAACGGGTATTATTTTGGCTGTATACGGGACTTTTTTATGTGTGAAAGAAACTCTGCATATAATTGATCCTGTTTATATTTTTCTATATTAATTTATACATTTTTAGTAATCGATATATACACATTTTATAACACTATCTCTAGAAGAAGATTTATTGAGATTCATATTAGAATAACCTGTATTGTTATTATCACATATGAACTCCTTTGTTTTTTTTACTTTTAGATACCACTTAATCATTTAAATTAGTTATCCCACTTCTAGCACTTTAAACACTCCCTCCCCCTCCCCTTTTACTACAACTTTTCCCTCACCCATCCAGCACCCGATTATCCTTATATTTTACTCTGTTCTACTGTGTTAGCCTCAACCACCTCAGATGGGAGACTATTCCACTTATCTATCACCCTCTCAATGAAGTAATTTTTCTGCACATTACCTCTGAATCTACCATTCTCCAGTTTATATTCATGCCCTCAAGTTCTATTACACCTCTTCCTTTGAAAAATGTCACCCTCCTCTAGCCGGTCACAACCCTTGATATATGTGAAAGCTGCTATCATATCACCCCTCTCCCTTCTCTGC
>WWET01007538.1:33147-49927 GCA_011038615.1 Limnodynastes dumerilii | reverse complement strand
AGAACAACCATATCATGGACCAGATTATGACAACACAGAGGACACGCTCTAGGAGTGCTTACACAAGGACATGGAGGTAAGAAAAGACCAATTGCTTACTACTCTATAGGACTGGACTCTGACATCATGGGATCCTTTACATGTGTGCATGCAGTAGCAGCAGCAGCATTTCTGAAGGACAAGTGCACAGACGTCGTATTGGATCACCCACTGACCATACAGGCTCAAAATGACGTGACAGAGATCCTGCATCAGGCAAGTACTAAACATCTTTCAGCAGCAAGGCTAACAAGGCATGAAGTAACCATAAAGCGAAGCACAGTACTCAACCCTGCAACACTCCTGCCATATGTGTGTGAATCTGACGATTCAAAAGGAGGGAGAGATGATAGTGTGACACCCCATGCTGGTCACAAAAAGAACATGCGTTCAGGGATCCGATTATCACTCATACACACTATGAACATGACAGCATAGCACTCATCGAAAGACTAATCTGTCTGAACAGCCAATAGATGACCCAAAATTTTTATTTTTCACTGATGGGTCCAGTTACTATACTGGTGGTCACTCCTTACGAGGTCCTGAAAGCTGAACCTTTGCATCCAGCTACTGAACACATGCAAGACATTGAAGAGAAAATCCTGCAGCTGAAACAGTCCTCAGAGAGCGAGCTGGAGCGGCAGAAGCATATTGTGGACGAGACTGTGAAGCAAAGGAGGGCCATAGAAGAAATATAAACGTTAAAAAAAGGCCTCTTCTGGAAAGTCCAACTTGGAGCTGGAACTTCAGAAACTGAAGAACATTGCAGAGGAGAACCAGGAGAGCAAGCGGAGAGCTGAGGAGAAGGCCGAAAGACAACGGCAGCTGGCTCTGGAGGATGAGGCCAAGCGCAAGGAGGCAAGGTGAAGAAGATCATTGCTGCAGAACAGGAGGCGGCACGCCAGAGGAAGCTGGCCCTAGAGGAGGTGGAGCGATTGAAGGCCAAAGCCGAAGAAGCCAAGAATCAGAAAGAGCTGGTGGAAAAGGAGGCCGAAAGGCAAATCCAGCTGACACAAAAGCTTCAAGGAATAAAATTGAAGCTGAGGAAAAAGATGCCGCTGTGCAGCAGAAAGAACAGGAATTGATGCAGACCAGGATTCAGGAGGAGAGCATTCTGAATAAGCTAAAAGAAGAAGCTGAGAAGGCAAAACGCGTGGCTAAGGAAGCAGAGCGCGCAAGAGCAAGGGCTGAACACGAAGCTGCACTTTAACGCCAGCAGGTAGAAGAAGCCGAACGCCTTAAGCTGAAGGCAGAGGAGGAGGCACAGGCTAAAGCCCAAGCAGCGAAACTCATGGCTCTCATCAGAGAATTGGAGATGGCAGAAGAAGGAACAGCAAACATCTACACAGATTCAAGGTATGCTTGGGGAGTTGCACATGACTATGCCAGTGTCTGGAAAAGTAAAGACTTTAAAACCTCAACAGGCAAGCCCATACAACATGCAGCACTCATCAAAAGACTAACCAGACCACTAGAACCTACACTGCAAGTAGCAGTGATCAACACTCAAGCTAACACCAAAGCAAAGACAGAAGAAGCAAAAGGAATGCCTTAGCAGATGTCACTGCCAAGACAGCAGCATTGAAACCAATCAAGAACATCATGTATGCTGTGGATACAGTACAAAAAGAGGAAGCATGGAACTTAAAGGATCTAGTGAAACTACAACAACAAGCAGGTCCAGCAGAACACGAAGCCTGGAAACGCATAGGAGCTGAAGAATCATTCACAGGACTGTGGAAGAAGGGTAAGAAACTATGTCTATCAAGATTTTCTACCCCCCTATGTTACAGGTGGCTCACGGACCAGATCATAAAGGAAAGGAGCAATTGACAGCAAAAGTGCACCAGCACTGGATAGCTCCAGGATTCTGCGCAGCAGCAAACTTTGTGAGTCAATGTTGGCTTTGAACAGGACACAACCCAGGACAAAGAACAAAGACTCCGCAAGGAATTACCCCAAAGGTATTCTACCCATTTCAGAGACTGCAGATAGACTACATACAACTACCAAAGAGTGGAACCTATGAATACGTACTGGTATGTACAGATTTATTCAGCAGGTGGCCAAAGCCAATACAGCAAAGAAACTCATGGCTGAAGTTGTTTGCAGGTGTGGCGTTCCTGAAGTAATTGAATCAGACAGAGGTACACATTTCACAGGTGAGGTTATGCAACACATCATGTCAGGCATCATACAAGCATTTCACACACCGTACAGACCACAAGCAAGTGGCAGAGTGGAAAGGTTAAAGGAAAGGTTAAATGGTACTTTAGAGCTTAAGGTCCAGAAAGTTATGCAGGATAATTTAAACATCTTAAAAATTATCTCCTTATGAGATATTGTTTGGTTCAGTACCAAAAACAGGTTGTTATTTTGCACAGGAATTGCAGCATGCTCATGGTGATCTTACAGGTTATGTGGAAGCATTAACAAGCCAATTGACTAACCTTCATGTAAAAGTTTTCTTCCAGACTCTGATAATTCAGAGAACATGCATCCTCTGCAGGTTGGAGATTGGGCCTATCTAAAAGGATACATGAGGAAAAGATTGGATCCCAGATGTAAAGGACCATATCATATGTTACTGCTGTAACAGTCCAAGGGAAGAATACCTGGATCCATGCCACATATTGCAAGATCTCCATTCCAAGGGAAAAAGGGGAGTTACTTTCAGAATGAAACAATATATGCTATTAGGGACTGGGCCTGATGCAGACTTATGGGGTTTAGTCTTCATACTAGGAGGACTTAGTGCTTTTGGCTTTATACTAGCCTATGTGTTGTCAGTTCTAGTGCCCATAATGCTACCAGATACAAAACTTTGTTATGGCACTACATCTCTTTTGTAACAGCACAGATCAGGCTCAATATTTCCTTAATGGCATTACATTAGAATCTACCGAGGAGGAAAGGGATCTAGGAGTCATTATTTCCAGTGACTTAAAGGTAGCCAATCAATGTAACAAAGCAATGAGAAAGGCAAGTCAGATGCTTGGTTGCATAGGGAGAGGAATTAGTAGCAGAAAGAGAGAAGTAGTGATGCCCCTTTATAAATCATTGGTACGCCCTCATCTAGAATACTGTGTTCAGTTCTGGAGGCCATATCTCCAGAAAGACATAAATACATTAGAGACTGTGCAAAGAAGAGCAACTAAAATGGTCCATGGCCTTTGTAACAAATCATACCAAGAAAGGCTAGAAGAACTAAACATGTATAGCTTGGAGCAGAGAAGGGAGAGGGGGGACATGATAGCAGCTTTCAAATATATCAAGAGTTGTGACCAGCTAGAGGAGGGTACCATTTTTCAAAAGAAAAGGTGTAACAGAACACGAGGGCATGGATATAAACTGGAGGGTGGTAGATCCAAAGGAAATGTGCAGAAAAATTACTTCACTGAAAGGGTGATAGATAAGTGGAATATTCTCCCATCTGAGGTGGTTGAGGCCAAGACAGTAGAACAATTTAAACATGCTTTGGATAAATATAAGGGTATCCTAAATTGTAAACCAAATTGAGGGTAAATAGGGTCTAGGGTCAGTATAGGTTTGAATAAACAAATGGGCAGACTAGATGGGCCATGTGGCTCTTATCTGCCGTCACTTTCTATGTTTCTATGTATGTTTGAACTATTGGACAGCCTCAGGAGGTGGTATGTTTCAGGTTGTAGGATCAGCCTTTGGTAATTATATTCCTGTATATGTAAAATGTAAGAAACAAAGGGAAAGCTACTGAAAGGCCGTGGAATAACGGGGTGGTTGATGGCAATATTAATGAGGTCTGCAAAAATAGCTGGTTTAGTATTATTGTTCTATGTACTGATCAAATTGTTTTTCTGTTGCTTTACATGTATAAGGAAAAGGCTAAACAAAGGGATACGTGAAACTAAAGAGAAAGTGACACAAAAAAGGCTGTACAAGACCCTGAGGCGTCTATGCTGATCCAGACACAGAAGTGATTCGTGTGGCAAAACGTGAGGACGCCCTAGAAAGAGATACAGCACAAAGGAATGGACAAGGCAGAGTTGAACATCCTACACCCTCATCCTAAAAATAGAGAGTACAAGAGATGCCTCTGGGTAAATCAGGACCCTACCGTGAAGGACGGTTATTACCCTCCACCTGGAAGGATATATGGACTTTATCGAGGTGACTAGCACAGCCAAGTGGGGAAAGTATTCACATGGACACAGTTTTCGCCAAATTGTGGTCTGGGAGGGAGTTATCCAGTAGTATGGCAGGAAGGAGTTATTTTAGTATAAAAAGGAGGGTTTGTAAGGGTTGAAATGAAGTTATACATAAAATAACTAGTACGCCATTTTGTATATCTGTATCCATTTTGTCTTTTGAATTAGTACAGCAAGAAATTCTGTTATTTTGTGGATTTAGAACAAATAGAAGGTTATGTAAACAAAACATTTCCCAGAAATCATGTTAGTATGACTGAACTTGTTTAGGGTAATATTGCAGAACGGCGCCTCAAACTGGCCTCGGCCTATGAAGATAATGATTACTGACACGCTTGATAAGAATATTTTATTGTTTTCTTTTGCTAATTAAATTGCTATTTGTTTCCTTTTGTTAATTAAACTCCTTAAACTGGTGTATGTGACAAGCACATTATAAAAATGTGTATGTTAATCTAATAAACCAGAATTCATTTGGTAGACAGAACTAAACGTGTGTCTGAATCTGACTTCTCCGGCCGGTCGTATAATAAGGTATCCTGACAGAACGAAGACCCTTGTAAGACCCTCTCCGTGGAAGGTCTAGGTGGGGGAACACCTCCAACATTTACATCATTTTCTGTAATTTTTACAACTTGTCATGTGTAAGACGCTATATGAGGCTCTTGTGCACCATATCTACCACATGTATTGAAATCTTAAAGTTATAATTTGCATCCATCCTTCCTTTGTAAGTCACTGGCTCCAGGATATACTATCAATACGGTCACTGTGTTTATATGCAACCATGGTTACAGACACACTATTACGTCTGTTAGTTACAGTCCGTAATAGATTTTTTCTCCATAAACATTGCACCATCAGCCAACCCATATTCTCTCCATGTACCATTTTGCTGTAAATAACCTTACATATAATATGGAAGTATCAGTAAGGTTACCGCTAGTTTCTTTTACGCCGCCGTACCCTCCCACATACCAGCGCCGTAGTTCAACCAATCAGCTGACTCTGAAGAACATTTAACTCCGGGACTCCACGATTGGCGCACAGACTTTGAGAAAGGACCCAGCCAGGGTCTGAAACGCGTCAGCAGCAGCAAACTTCATCCAGAGATCCATACCACGGCCACGGGGAAGGAACTTTCGCCTAGCTTGTCCTTTCGGTACCCTTTTTGACATCAGGATTAAGCCCGGTTCCATTACCTGTTTTACACCTCCTGGTATGAACTCTTGTTCTTTATAAGCATTTTAACATATTTGGAATTTATATTAATAATTTTTTTTCCTCTGTTCTTGTTTTCCCTTTATACCCCCGACTGGGGGGAATGGTTTATTCTACTCACATCAAGCTTCAGCGTCATACATCTATTGGACTATACTCTATATTTATTTCTTTATTTATTGGTATTATTCTGTTGTATTTATTTATTACCCTTACTGATACTTCCCACTGTGGTTGTGTAAGCGCTATTTGGAGCTATTCCTTTTTTATATCAAGTTACACTTTGTGAGTTTGCAAAATTGGACTATTTACTGTTTGCGATACTGGACTCTGAGATTTATTTTGTAAACAGAAGTGACTTATAGGTTGATATTTCCTATATTGTGTTTGGCCACCTTGGACATTTGAACTACACAGTGGGGGACCATTTGACTTTAATGCAGAGAATAAAGACCATCGCTGTTTTTGTTGTTTATTTTTTATTGTAATAATTTCAATATATATTTGGTTGTGCCCAGGTTGTTACACATTGTCTAAATTGTGGGTTAATTCCTTATGTGGCATCCTTTTTATAGTGGGGTCATTGAAATACTCATACCATTATAATATTAGGAGGCGCGGGGCTTCATAATTGTGGGGGGGGGGGCCGTAACGACCTCTTCCATGTATCTACAACTGCAGGCCCATTTGGAGCAGCACAGGTGAGTACCACTGCTGTTTTAGTCAGTGTAATGCAAATAAGATTGGTCAACTTGTTCACTAAGTGACCAGCTCAATATACACACATTGACATATTGGGCTGGATCCACACTGAAATAAGTGCTTGAACTTAGTTACTCCTGGGCTAAACAATGTTGATTGCAGGGGGGGTTAAGTTAATTGTATTCTTTGCATTCAGGGATATATCTTTGAATTGCTTACTGCACACAGATCACTGACCAGCTTTACTATCACACTGTTATTTAGACTTGGGCTGGGAAGCATCACCTCTCAACTCTAATACTGTTTCAACAGATGAAAAATGACTTCCCTACAATCAACATGGTTTAGCCCAGGAGTAACTAAGTTCAAGCACTTAAGTGTGGATCCAGCCCATTGTATGTAGATGAGGGGTTCTCAACTACGCACCTCAAGTACCACTAACAGTGCATGTTTAAAATTGCTACCAAAATAAAGAACAAAAACACACAATGGTGTTTTTTTTTCTGTCCCGATTATGGAGAGGCGTTACATTCCAGTATTGTTCCATGAAATAAGAACAACATTTAGTATCTTTTCACTTAAAAGCAGGAAGACACTCTAGAGGCTAGATTTACTAAGCTGCAGGTTAGGAAAAGTGGAGATGTTGCCCATAGCAACCAGATTTTAGATCTCATTTAACTATTACATACTAGAACATTAGGTAGAATCTGATTGGTTGTTATGGGCAGCCACTTTTCCAAACCCGCAGCTTAGTAAATTCAGCCCTAGATGTTAAAAAAAAAAAAAAAAACCATACCAAAGTAGCATTCTCTAATTTTTTTTAGTATTTTTTTTTTTTCTTACATTTAAGTATCTTTTATTGAAGTCCAATCAAAATTATACTGCTAGGTGGCATTACTGTAATTGTTAATGTATCAAATGGCCAGTTACTGAAAATATCTAGTAAAATAAAAAAAATAAAAAAGATCTATACATACTTTAATTATCAGAATAAATGTTTAAAGACATGGTACAGCATTTATATAGACATGTCACCTGAAAGGGAACAGTTGTAAGCAGACAGAGGGATCAATTAGATCTAATTAATCATGTTTATTCATAGTAAATGTATTTCTCCAGATATGCAACTTATGGACTGCCTCCAAATTTAGTAGATAACTTGCTGATCAGATTCATCACCTTTGGGTTGCTTTGATACTTGGATATGTTGGCTGGGTTTTGAGCTACATCTTGAAATGCAGCCATGACTTCAGGATCCTGGGACAAAAAGGAGACTGCATTATTCAAGCAATATGACTAACAGTAAGTCAGTTACCTTTTAATAAGAATAATAAAGAATAACTAATAATACACATTTTGTGCAAACATCTTAACACACCTGTGACACAAAAACCTCCAACTTATATATTTAAAAATGATTAAATAATTAATCATTTTAAAAAGGGACACAGGACCATATAGTTTAGTTAAAGGAGGATCCGTAAGAGCATCAAATTGCATTGTGTAATAATACAGCTATGGTTTTATAGGATGTAGTTGATCAAATGTTACCAATTAAGCCAAGGTGTAAGATGTAAGTTCAGAATTTTCAAGTCACAGACTTAGAGAATTTGGGATCTGACTCAAGGAACCCCTGATACCGAGCAGTTGAGGGCGGTGGAGATACCGAGCAGTTGGGGCCTGTAGTGCTGAGTAACTGTTAACTGAACTGCACAGAGGTGCGATTTTACTGTGATCTCCCGTCCCTGACCATCAAAACCACGTCAATATACTTGACATGTGTTTTTGTGTGTGAAAAAAGCAAAAAAAGAGCTGTGCTAATAGAACTACAATGCTAAGCATTGCTTAGCCTTGTAGTAATATCAGCATCAGCATGGTAAGGCTTCTAACCATGCCACGCTGTGTGTAAAAAAAAAAAATAAAAAAAAATACAGTAAGCAACAAACATACATTAACACATCACAGTAAGTATGCATGTGAAAAATAAATATTCACTAACTAATTATGTTCCCTAATGTGTGCACTTACCTTCAGTGGTCATCTCCTATTCTAAGTGTATAGATGCAGTGGGTGTTGTTGAAAAAGAATAAAAGTTTTGGGCACTCACCGTTTGCTGGCATCTCTCTGGGGAAGCGGTGCTGGATGTGCTGAATCTTCTGCACTTGATTGGAGTCTGGGTTCCCGTTGATTGAAGTCACTGGTCCAGTTCTCTGGGCTCTTCTCCACTTGACACGACGGGGACACACCTCCTATTCTTCTGTGATGCTGCCCCTAATGACCATTTGGTCGCTAGGAGTCAGTGTTTTATAGAAGAGATGACGTCAAAAACACTAGAGCACCACTGTAACGGACGTCATCTCTTATATTAAACACTGCCCCCTAGCGACCAAATGGTCATTTGGAGCAGCATCGCAGAAGAATAGGAGGTGTCCCCATCGTGTCAACTGGAGAAGAGCCCAGAGAACCGGACAAGTGACACCCACTGCATCCATACACTTAGAATAGGAGAAGATGACCACCTGACGCTGATATTACTACAAGGCTAAGCAATGCTTAGCCTTGTAGTTCTATTAGCACAGCATGGCTAAGGCTTTCAGCCATGCAGCACTAAGTTTTTTTAAAACTCACGTGAGTTGCTGCGATTTTTTAAAGGGCTAGCCCTTTCAAAATTGCAGCAACTCGTGTGATTTGATTTAAATCACTGTAAAATCGTATCTTTGTGAATACTGCGATTTAAACCAAAATCGCGGCTAAATAGCGGCGAGATGAAACGATTTCATCTCGCCTGCAAAAAACATTTTTTGTATATAGAGCCCTAGGGGTGAGTTAAATAAATGTTTTACCAAATATAACAGGCTCATTTTAAGTTGATAATTTTGTATGGTCCTCAAATGATTTTATAAATATCCAAATGGTCCTTGGAAATAAAAAGGTTCCCCACCCCTGATATAGAGGATAAGAGCATGAATTTCCCCTTTTTTGTGGTTGATGTAATTACATTTTAATGTTTAATTGAGCCTATGTGGAAGGAGGTTATATAGAGGGAACTCTATTTTTTTTATGTATATCTGGATTTTAATTGTCACTTTTTGAACACAATCAATCACATTGTTTGTCCAAAATTTTCGCTGGCACATAATGAGCTTTTTAACTTGATCATTTAAAAGTTATGTTTTAATTGAACTTGTGCAACAATTATATTCCATGTTTTCTGAGGTTCCCTTTGAACCCCATCTTGTTACATCATAGCTCTATCTAACTGGGGAAGGAAAAAGTGACTGCACAATGAACAACAGAATAGCACGGGAACTCTGTAGTGGTACTTGGAAGCAGTAGAATGGCACAGGCGACTGCAAAGGAACAATGAACAATGAAGTAGCACAGGGACTCTGTATTTGTTATTGGAATCAGTAATATGGTGCAGGATACTGCAAAGGCACAATGAACAATGGAGAAGCACAGGAACTCTGTAGTAAAACACAAGGCATCCACAAGGTGACACAGGGACTAGTCACTTAATGCAAAAGCATGTATTGCACTGGCACAGGAGAGCCTGTGCTGAAGGTTTAAATAGAAAGCATAGAGGACTGGATTCACACGGATGCAAAGCTATTTAGTGCAACTGCGCATGCGCAAAAGGCGCAAGGAAGTCGGATTGCTGGCGGAGTTTATGGTATCCGCCAGCATCTGACTCCGACTGAAAAGGGGGGTGTGCCAGGATATTTAAATGAGAAAAGCGGAGCTTTTCTCATTGAAATATTCCCTGCACACGAGTCCGCTGCATGCTTGGTATACAAAGAATGTTTGTGATAAAGGTAAATCATGAATCTCAAGGAATTCTGAAACAGACAAAACCCTTTTTTGTCTCTGAACTACCAATGACAATAAGTTTTTAATACCTTTATTGTTCCACTGTGAAAATGGAAAATTAGCCTGTCCATTTTGGAATTGGGGATTTCCTGTTAGTGTTTGGAAAAGAGAAGATTTAAATTTTAGTTTATTCTTCTTACGAACCGCTTTCCATGTTATCCAGGCCGCCATTAAAAGGGGATTGTTTATTATTTCCTCAGACAAATCTGCTCGGGCCATATGCAAAAAATGAACTAAGTTTATTTTTGGAATAAAGGATTGGTCAATAGTTTGGTTAGTATCTATACTAGAATTATTGATCCAATTTTGAATGATTCTCAGGTTACACGCATAACTATAAAGTTTGAGATTCGGAAAATTTACCCCACCCAAGTTTGTTCCTAGTTGCAATTTAGAAAGACTAATTCTGGGAGGCTTTTGTCTCCAGATAAATTTACGAAAAGTTAAGTTCAAAAGTTTCTCATCCTTATCTTTTAGGGTTAATGGCAATACTTGTAGCGGATATAGTAATTTGGGGAAGCTAATCATTTTAATAAGGGCTGCTCTACCCAGATATGAGATTGGTATACCCTCCCGGCTCTTAATTTCCGAAATGACTTTGGTGAGCAAGGGTTGCATATTTAGGCAATACATATTAGCAATTTCCTTAGGAATCTTTACCCCCAGATAATTAATTGCTGTTTTGGCCCATTTTATTTGATAAAAGGAACTCCAAGCAGGGGAGGTATTATTATTTAATAACATAGCAATGGATTTGTCCTGATTGATAACAAATCCGGATATTAGGCCAAATTGTTTAATGATCTCAAATATTATTGACAGCGAGTCTTTCGGATTTCCTATATAAAGTAGCAGATCATCTGCGAAAGCCATGATTTTAGTGACGTGTGCACCTGTTTTAATACCTTGAAATTCTGTATTATCTTATAGAATCCTCAGAAGGGGATCTAAGGCCAAATTAAAAAACAAAGGCGACAGGGGACAACCCTGTCTCGTGCCCCGTGTCATAAGTATAGGTGAGCTAAGGACACCATTTATCGTTAAGCATGTTTTGGGCTCACGATATAATAGTTGTGTAAATTGTGTGAAGGTGTCACCGAAGACGCGCGTCTCAAATATTCTATAAAGGTGGAGCCATGATACCTTATCAAACGCTTTTTCAGCGTCCAAACTAAGCAGTAACTCCGGAGAGTCTACTGATCTTCTTTGGCGCGCCAACACAACTGCAGCTATGGCCATTCTAATCCCCTTTATAGAATGTCTACCGTGTGTAAAGCCCATTTGATGCTTGGTTAACAGTGAAGGTAGAATTACTTGCAGTCTTGTAGCTATTATCTTAGTCAATAATTTGTAATCTTGATTATGTAATGTAATTGGCCTGTAAGAGGTTACATTTTCAGGATCCTTGTCATGTTTGGGTATTAAAATCGTGTGGGCCTCATTAAATTGAGGGTATGATACGTTGTCTTGGTGAATTGTGTTAAATAAAGTATTGAGAAAGGGGGTAAAGTTTGGTGTGAGTATTTTATAGAATTCAGCGGTGAAACCATCAGGTCCAGGCGATTTATTATTATGTAAAGAAGAAATGGCATTCTTAATTTCCCTATCTGAAATTGGAGCATTTAGAAATTCCTGTTGAGGTGGCGTCAATTTAGGCAGCCTAGCCTCATCTAATAACTTGTAATGAAGTTGTCTGTCATCTGGTGTGGCAGTATACAGATTTGAGTAATATTCTCTAAATTCTTGGATTATATCTGTGGATTTTGTTAGATGCTTCGAGGAGGACTGACTGCGAATACTTAAGATATGATTTCTATGTCTGGGTGATCTCGTAAGATTAGCAAGCAATTTCCCTGTTTTATTCCCCCATCTGTAGAATTTGTTTTTTTTGTAATCCAATTTCGCTTGGGCTTGGGCTCTGAGGAAACTCTCTAGTGATTGTTTACATTCTATATAGTTTGCTAATGTAGCATCGGAAGGGTTATGAAGATGGGTATCCAAAGCATCTTGCATGATTTTAAGCATATTATTATATTTGTTTCTATGCTCTTTTCTTTTGTTTGACAAATACGCAATGATATAACCCCTCATTACTGCTTTCCCAGTACACCAAAATAAAGTAGGATTGTCCCACTGCTCTAGATTATCATCTGTAAATTCTGACCATTTTGCCATTATGTAATCACGAAATTCCTCGGAGTGATACAAAAAAGCTGGAAATCTCCATGGGATATAAAGTGGTTTCGGAAGCAACAATTGAATGGTGAGTGTTACGGGTGCATGTTCTGATATTAAAATATCTTTGATTTGTGCTGATAAAACCCTAGAAAATATGTGGGTAGAGGTAAACAAATAATCCGATCTGGAAAAAGTATCATGAGCTCTAGAATGGTGAGTATATGTGCGTTCAGAGGCATTATAAATGCACCAGGGATCCACAAGGGAGTGTCGTAAAAGGAATCTAGAAATTGAATTGCCCTCCAGGCTGGCTGAGCGACTACTATAATGTGAGCGATCTAATTGTGGACATATTACTGTGTTTAGATCCCCCCTAATATCAAGTTTGGGGTGTCACGTTGTAAAAGATAGGTTGAGAGGGATCTAAAAAAGCTTTCATTTGGTGTATTAGGTGCGTATATGTTCATTAACGTGAAGAGTTTGTTTCCAATAGTAAGAGTAAGAATAATAAATCTACCACCCGGGTCTATGGTTTTTTGTGTAATAGTATATTGTAGTTTTTTACTCAATAAGATGGCCACTTCTCTTTTATTTGATTTATATGGTGCTGAAATGCAATCAGCAATCCAAGGGCTTTTAAGTCTTGCCTGGTCCGTAGAATTCCAGTGAGTCTCTTGCAAGAACACTATATCTGGATTCATAGCTTTTAAGCGGGTTAGGACTTGCTTTCTTTTAACTGGACTATTCAGACCATACACGTTCCAGGATATTATTTTAAATTTATTTAGGTTAGTTGTCTGACGGATCCCTGAACTAGCCATCACTCTTAATGTGTATGATGGGAAGCATGAATAACAAACTCAATATCTCCCCTTGGTACCATCCAAGGAGTGTAACAACCCCCCTTGTTATACCTGCTGATGAGAAACCTAACAACCTTCTTCCTCAAATTGTAATATATTTTTTGAACATCAACAATCAATCTGTAATCTCCATAAAAAAAACAGTTAGTACTCCAAATATTCTCCATTTTCAAATTTTCCTCCAGATTAAATATTCTATCCACTTCCAAACTGGTAAATAGGAAAACACTTAATATAACCAATATCTCAACAATATTTCTAAAACTACTTATCCTATCTTTAATACCATTAAGACTATTAACGACTACTGTATAACCAGAATAGATCCTGAGATCGTTTCATGGATGTGATGACCTTTGGGGCGACCTATATAATGGATCATCAGGCAAAGACATGTGATGTATGAATTCCCTAGCGGCTTTTGTATCTTCAAACACATGAGTCTGACCTTCATGTGTGAAACGGAGCTTAGCCGGGAAAAGCAAAGCGAATTTAATATGATTTTCAAAAAGGCACTTGCAAAGCGGTGCAAACTCTCTACGTTTTTGCGATACCTGTGCTAAGAAGTCCTGAAAGATTAGGACTTTAAAGGATCTGAGGGTAAGCATGTGCAGTTTACGATAGGCTTGAAGAATATTTTATTTGTCTTTCTAATTAAGAAATTTTGCAATTACTGCTCTGGGCCTATCATTCTCCCCTCTACGTTCCGGACCTAACCTGTGGGCGCGTTCTATAATTAGTTTCCCTAACTCGCTCTGGATAGATAGGCTTTTAGCAAGATCTGATTGCAACAAATCTAGGAGTTCAGGGCCTTTGATCGACTCAGGGATCCCCACAAATCTTAAATTGTTCCACCTGTGGCGGTTCTCTAAATCATCCACCTTAGCGAGTAATGAGGTTATAGTGGATTTTTGAGCCAGAACAATATTTTGCGTGGATAGAGCCGAATCTTTCACATCACTGACTCTTTGTTCTAGATTGCCGATTTTTTTTTCACTTGATTCAATGCGTGAAACTAAAGAGGAAATATTGGTTTGAAATGCTTCTAATCTTTGATCAATCAAAGGCATTATAATTAAGGACATTTCTTTGGCTGCTGCGCTAGCCGATGTTACCTCAAAATGGCTAGGAGGGACTTGTGATATGCCATTGTCGTCCTGCATGGACAGTGAAGGGGATGGAGGGGATGCAGGTGACGGGGGATTTGATTTGTGGGAACATGGGGTTTGCGTGGCTGGCTTTGCTTTACCCATTTTTTCAGGAACGCTTCGCTCCAAGTACCTTTTCATAACAATTTACACAGTCAAGAGTTAAGAGAAGAGTAGGTCACCCTAGTTTTGATAAATAGATTACATCAGTTGCCACTATTTCCCAGTGACACTGAAGGCTACACCTTAGTCAAATTTAGTCAAAAGAATTACCTAACTTAACATTTACGTCTAGCAATGTTCTCTTGGCTTCAAACAATGTAAGAAAAAGAAAGAAAGAAAAGACACTGTGTGTACAGAGTATGCAATCGAGGTGTGTGCGTAGACACTGAATAACAATGGTACAACAGGAACCGTTGTTGGTAACCAAGAATATGGTAACCTCTTACTCACTATTCTTCAAATTCACTCTCAGGTTAGCAATAGGAAGAGGGAAGACAAAAGATAAATTATTATATGATGGGCGAGACCCAGAATGTAACGGCAATGGTGACCTGCTCACGGGAGTCCAATACTGGATCTCAAGACTGCTGCTCTGTATGTCCGTGAGACCACGATGATCTTAGACTTGATGATTCTCAACGCCAATGATGCCCGTAGTGCCAAGTACCTTCGGGTCGTCCGCCTGCCTCCAGCCGAGTAGGTAAGGAACGATGGGTACACTCGACTTTTGGGTCCAAAACTGGATTGAGGTCAGCTATTACACTGGTTTTTCTTCTATGTTGAAAAAGCTGGACTTCAGCGCCCTCTGGTGACGGTTCTTAGATTAAATGGTTTCTCAGAGATTTATATAGCCTTATGTAATGTTAAAGCTCGAATTCACATAAAAGGCAGTTCTCTATTAAGTAATTATTGTTGGGCCAAACTGGTATCAGTCTCAGGAACACATTGAGTGGAAACAGCAGGTATGTGAAGTAATTTAGTGATAGCACCAGAAAGTAGACTCAGGTGACTATGCTGCTTTTGGCATTGAATGCTCACTGACGCTGTGTGTACCTTCTGAGCAGTGCTGGCCTTTGGCAGTAAAGTCTTCTGTATATCAACTATCGCCCCTGGACACTGCTTACACGTTGCTCCACCAAACAGGGCCAGACCACCACCTCCTGCCCTTCAGCATCCAGCAGGGGAGGACAAAGTCACTGTCCCAGATGCCCCCACACGAAAGCTGCTCCAATCACTGACTCCTCACCAGTGTTGCAAACTCTTGCGGTGCCCCGACAACCACCCACAGCAAGAGCTAGTGGTCAGCCTCCCAGGACCCGGTCTCCGGACCAGCCAGCACCCCAGCACATCAGCTCACGGTGACCGCCGACAGTCAGAGTTCCGTCCCTCGCCGTCAGACACTGGCCATCACCAGCAGAGCGTCCAGGCCGATACAAGGCCTTATGTAGGCCTAGTATCTAACGATGCACATGTAGAGGCCCGCGCCCCGCGCCCGCAATATCTTCGGGCTTGACTTCCGGGGTAACGATGCAGGGAGCCGAGAGTGGAACTAGCCACTTGCCTGCACTTATCCTCAGCTTCTGGCCCAAAAGGAGTAGTGTTCTTTCCTGAATGTTTATTCAGATGGTGCTGATCTGGTTAAGGCCTTAGAGGAGCTCATTAAAACGCAGCCATCATGCTTGGCACGCCCACCGGAAGCCCAAAAATCGTTTTTGTAAATAGAGTCCTTGGAGTGGGAATGCACACACTTGCACTGCTAGAGCTTGTAAAGTTCTATGCTGAGAAATGTTTTTTGTTTTGCTTTTGTTTCCCCCTCTTTTAGAGCTAGTGGGTGGGGTGATTACACTTTTTGATACAGCTGCTAGTAAGAGCTCTATTTAACAGGAGCTGGTAAGCGATGGCATTGAGCTTGCGATTGCAACTGTATTTTTATTTTAAGTGCAGTTTTTTGGGTTTTTTTTTTTAAGTGCAGCTTTAAAACCAGGAAGGAGTTTAAACAAGAAAGGAGTTTAAAACAGGACCGGGCTAGCTAACTTTAGTAGTTTCAAATACACTGTAGCTTAAGAGGGGATAAGTTATACATAATAAGATGAGTGGGAGCAGGATTTAAAATCTCACTCAATGCATGTCTTGTCATATGTATGCACACTTGGAGCAAGTGTTCCAAGGTACATTCTGTGAGAAATGTGATCACTTGGGGCTAGATTTACTAAGGTTGTATTGAGTAAAATCGACCTGCAGTAGTTTACCAGCGATTTTTAAACTGCTGGATTTACTAAAGCAAAATCTCCACAAACTTGTGACAGATGAGTGGAGATTTAAATCGCCAGAGTTTAACTCTCTCTGGCGATTATTTGCATGAGTGACACACAAATCTCTGGATTTACTAAGGGGGAGATTTAATAAATCGTCAGATTTGCTGTCAACTCTCCCGAGTTAATTTGCATGGGGGCGAGTGTCGATTTCATAGAAATCGACACTCACTTTGCTTTCATAAGCCCCATGACTTATGGAAAAAAAAAAGATAAAATGTGTAAAAAAAAAAAAAAAAGAAAAAAAGGCGCCC